>JAZKJV010010992.1:932500-1084045 GCA_037367405.1 Ottelia alismoides | reverse complement strand
TTCAAATTAATTTTTTTGTAAGCCAAAGTTGTAAATAAAAATGTTTTGTAAATAATAAAAATAATTGCCAATAAAAATAATGTACATATTACAATTAATCACGCTCAGAAAAAGCCACAATGCAATCATTGAAATACCAATTCTGGCTCCATAAGGACTCAAATTGAATTAAAATCATCTCAATTATACTCTAAATTAAAGTATCTTTCAAATGGCTGGGATTTCATAATTTTTGGAGTTACGGTTAAAAGTCAATTTTCTGGGGTGTTTTGTGCAGTTTTCCCATATACTTGTTGTATATATTTTATTCATATTTATTAATTTTTTTTATGTACATATTTGTAAATATTATTTTCATTAATAATAGAAAAACTTAAAATTAAAAAAAGATACAAAAAATATTTCCTTATTTATACATATGTATATTGTATTATATGTACATAATATGTGTATACCACTAACTTCCTTTTATAAAAATAACCAAAAAATTCTCACATTAATTAATTAATTTAAATTAATTACGAAATTTTTATTTAATTATTTGATTTATTTGATTTATTAGGTTTAAATACTTACCTTATATATAGGATATTATTCCATACCTTTAATGACCACCATTAAGGAGGCTAATTCATTTTTGGAAATTATTTAATTAATTTATTTTATTTAATTATGAAATTCATAATTTATTTATTTATTTATTTATTTATGTAATTATTTTATTTTATTAACCAATAAACACTTTCCTCATTTGTAGATACTTTCCATTTTTATTTTTGTCTTCTTTTTAATGGGCTTCTTCTCCCTCATTTCCTCTTGATCAATCTTTGGTGGAGAGGAGCCTGATCTTCGAGAGCGATCTTGTCGAAGAAGGGTGCCTAGACCCCAAGCCATCCGGTGAATTCGCGTCGGTCCTCGTCGAGGCCAGCATGGTATTTCCGAACCCCAAGGTGAGATCCATTTTATTCCTTGTCTTTTTCCGTAGATAAATCGTAAATGTATTTTCTGCTTATACATAGTTAATCTTTAGATATTAAAAATCATCACAAAAATATTCACCACACTTTGATCCGATCCGACACCAGAATTTCCACCTCATTTCGTATTCCTCTCATTTCCACATTCTACCTCACGCAATCTTCCACCTCCGGTCATGCACGGTAACCAGAGCTACAGATCACTCTTCCATATCAATAGATCTACCCTTTCACACATCACATTTTTTGTGTGGAAAAAATATATAAAATTATTTTTCTTATTTATCTAACATTTGTTTTTTTGCAGGACGAATAAAAAAGGAATAAAATTTTTGTTCTTCTTTTATCTCTAACGTCTGTTTTGCGGGAAAACCAAATAATAAAAAAATTCAAAAAAATAATAACATGTTTTTTACATTTTCAGTTAAAAAATATAAAAAAAACTTTTTTTACTGTATGTGTACATACAAGAAAAAAAAACAAAAAAAATAAATCGCACAGGCCGTGGGACATCACCCCCCACCGACGCCTTCGTCACCCCGGCCGCCCGTGACCACCGCCCTCCAGGCCGGCGCCCTTGCGCGCACCCCGCACGAACCTAGTAGGGCCCCCGCCTCTTGCCTCCAATCTCAGCCGAGGGCGGCAGCGGCCACCCCTCCGCCCCGACATTCAGCCCGTTGCTGCCGCCGCTACACCCCGCCTCCGCCGCGGCAACGACGCCGACCTCCAACCGATCGCGCGACGACCCCACGTGAGACACTGAGCGGCCGCCCCTCCGCCTTGACGTTCAGCCCGCGGCAGCCGCCGCTACACCCTGCGCGACAGCCGTTCTTCGCACCTTCCAGGCTGCACCGCCCCGCCTAGCCATCTTCACCCTCTGCACGTGCTCCTCTAGACATCAGTGGGCGGTGGCGGCCAAGAATCACCCTTGTGTGGCATCGCCCCTTGAGCCCCCTTGTGTTCCTGCATGAATCAAAAAGAAGGAGAACCCTAGGGCTGCCATTTGGAAATAAAAAAATATCTTTTTGGAAAAATTACAAAGATACCCAAAAGCTTCCAAAATATCAAAAAGGCCCCTTCTTCATAAGGTCATGTGTATGGCACATATTTAATGGGTAAATTGCAATATTTTCCTCTCACTTTATTTATGTTGTTTATCTCGTGTCAAAACTCTGAATAATTGCAATTTGGTCCCTACTTTTCAGACATAAACTTTCTAGCTCTTTTGATTAAAAATAAATGTTTATCATGCTCTAAATATTTTAAGAAAATTTGTGGATGTTCCTGCTGTAGTGCTTGCCATTGTATAAATTTTTCGTCAAATTTTATTACCTTTTGATATATTTAAAAAAATCAAAAAACGTAACTTTTTGTCATCCTGAAATTTGAAAATTTTAAAAAATTTGAAAAATAGCCTAAAAATTCCAATAAAATCACTCTAGGTGTAGTTTGTTGTCTTTTAATTTCTAATTAATTTTTGTGTATTTTCCACTTATAAAAACAAAAAAAATACGAAAAACAAAAATTCTTAAAAACATTGTAAAAAATTGTAGAAAATAAAAAAAATGTGATTTCAGTTTCTGATTGTAGATATTGCTTTGTAGTTTCTCTTAAAATAATATCCAAGAGTTTTGGGCATTTAAAATATTTTTAAGTTGCAAAATACTCCTGCCTATGCACGGTTTGCTCTATTTTCCACTCTTTCATTTTTTATAAAATCACAAAAAAATCCAAAAAATCCAAAACAATTACCAAAAATATTTTAAAATATATAAAACACAAAAACATTTTCTTTTTAATTTTCTGAGTATTTTTGGTCATTTTAAAAAATACAAAAATAGTATGTGTGTGTGTATTTGTATCTTTTGTGCCTTATTTTGACAATTAAAAAAAATAAAAAACCATTAAAAAATCAACTCCGAAAATTGACTGCTTAGTTTTTAAATCGTGCTCCGTGTGTCGACCCTGGTCGCTATACCACGTAAAAAGAATAACGAAAACCGCTTAAATTGTTTTTTATAGATTCATCATATTTTGAGTGGTTTATTTATTTTTCTCGTTGACCAATTCGAGTGGTTGAGAACAACGACACACGTGCATATTATTTACATCTTAACCTATCGATTTTCGGCTCATCACTTACACAAAACATGGAAAAATGAGGAGGGCAAAATAATAAAAGTATCACGCAAGTTGATGGCAACAATTTGCCTAAATAAGAATACAAGGACAAATCAATGATAAAAGAAGCAAGGGCTAGAGCATAAAAGAGCCACATTTTAAACCGACCACTAATGCCAGGGTATTCGTTGCAAGTGTACATTGGTTGAGGACATAAACATTATATGCAATACACCCAAGGTTATTCTTGCTATTTCCCCCAAAAACCTTTATGCACAGATCTCGTCCAGACCATCTACGTTCTCTACAGTTATCTGCCCCTGCCTTCTCTCGCTCTAATCTTATCCCAACCGACCAAATCAAACCTACAGAAAAAACTCAACACACAAAAACAAGGGTTCTGAGAGTCTAATCGGGGTGAAATGGAGCGGAGCAAGGTCGGGCAGAGCTAGCCGGTGATGTGGCAGAGTTGGAGAGCTGGAAGCTCAATCTTGGCAAGATCGAGGTGGCTGGAGTTGTGTGGGGGCGACAACGAAGCGATGCAGAACGAAGGGGAGGTGATTAGATGGTCAGAAAACAGTGAGGGACAATGAAAACAGTCACCAGAGCTCAGCTCCGGCGAACAACGATTTTTAAATTTCACAGAATAAAATACAATTTTAAATGAAAATGAAAGATAAACTACTCTAATACTTATCCTAGGAACAAAAGGGCATCTTAAACTAAGGCTCTACCTACAGGTATCACCCATATTCCCTGCATTTTTCTCGTCCATTCCAGTTTGCCTTTTCGTCGCCGCTGCCAGTTCTTAGCTCCGACCACCCGGTCTGAGCTCCATTTCACTTACTCACCCACACCGATCAACTCCCTAGACCACCGTCCACCTTCTTACGCGACCTGATTACCCTTAGACTTGCCCATCATAGCAAGATTAAGGTCCGGACCTCCTTCTTCCTCCTTCATTGGAGGTCGAGCACCATCCCCCGTTGCTTCTCTTATCCCCTTATGCAATAACTCGGACTGACACGTCGCCCTGAGTCCCTCTACCCTCTGCAGGTACTATCGCGTGCGAGGAGCATCCATTGGACCCCTCAGCTGCTCAGGCGGAGTAGCTCCTAGAGGAGCTTCACCATCACGCCCATTTGACCGTCGTCTCCTTCATCGGAGCCCTCCACCGGATGCGGAACCCTTCCACGATATTGTCGAATCCCTCAGAGCCTTCATCGGGCCGATGGATCTCCTCTCTCACTCGATTGAAGTTTGATTGGGTTGTGTTCTTATAGACCTTCCTCCCACCGTTGGATGAGCACCCCTCTACCAGATCAGATCAAAGTCGCCCGACCATGCAGCCTTTGAGCCGTTAGATCTAGGCCCTGTGTGCATCTGACACGCACGTCCTCATCACACTCTGGACCGTCAGATGCTTTGCAGAGGATAATCAAGGTCTTATGTTAGAGCCTGCTCCTGCGTGCGCCACGTGCCCCCCTCAAGGTACATTTCATATTTCCCCCTAAATGTTTCTCTATTTTTCTTTAGTCTACAAAATAAAAGTTGTAGTTAATGACATTCACCGTTTGGACCTCGTACTTTGTATTTGGACCTCGTACTTTGTATATTTGCATTTTAGTCCCTCCGAATCTAAGGCATGTGTGTCCCCATGTGCTGCTTGGGTTATTTTCACTTTCTATTCTGAACTTTTATGTTGTTCTGAGATGAATATTATGTTTTAATTAATGCATATATGCCCCTGTGAGTCTAGATTACATGTGACTCATGCTTGGTTTGGACTTTTTGCATGATTGACCCTATACTTTATTAGTTGTTATCTATTTGGTCCATGGAATTAAAATAATGGCGTTTGGGTCCTTGCGAGCTGTGTTATATGCATGTCTTTTCTTAGACATAATAAATAGAAGATTAATTTTAAAAATTACATCTATCACTTGTTAGAGTGTATTATTTATGGTAATTTTGGTGCCTCAATTTAAATTTATTTCCTATTTTCAAAAATTAAAAAACCCCTAAAAAGTGCACTATCTAAGTTAGAAAAATTATAAAAATTCGAAAAATGTGTTAAAAATTCCACAAACATTCTTGTGTTTGTCTTTCATTATGATTTACCTTCAACATTAATTTTGTTTGAAAATTCACTAGAAAACCCTAAAAATCACAAAAAAAAACAAAAAACTTATAAAAATCAAAAAAATCAAAGAAAAATCTAAAAAATGTGTTTTCATTTCATGTTTGTAGATTTTCTTCTCTATTTTATCATAAAATTACCATCCAAGACCTTAGGGTATTTTAAATATTCTTAATTAGTAATTTGGTCATGGTTGTGCACTATTTTGTATTTTGAGCACTGTTTGATTTTTATAAAATCACAAAAAATCTGGAAAATCAAGAAAAATTATAAAAAACACCTCAAACACATAAACATTTTTACCTATTTAGAAAAATACAAAAAGAGCGTTGTGTATGCGCTTTTATTTTGTGCTTGTTTGCCTTTTATTTAAAAATTAAAAATTTACAAAATAAAAAACCACTAGAAATATTTTATTTTCTGAAATTTAACTAGTTAGGTTTACAATCGTGCTCCTTGTGTTCGTCCCTAGTAGTTATACCAGGTAAAAAAAATAGAAGGCCGCTCACATTTGATTGTTTGATTTTCTTGAGTGGTTTTCTTTCTCGTTGACCGACCCGAGTGATTTGGGTCACAACGACCATTATTTTATTTTGATACTTAACTCTAGTCGCTTGGACGCTCATCAGTGCTTTCTCCTTGTAGCTAGGATACAAGAGTGCCACGACTTTACGTGGGTGCACATGTGCTCCTAGAAGAGCTCCTCCCTCGATCTGTGTTACCCGCAACAAAGTCAACAGATAAGAGGGTTAGACAATTCAACAAATAATATCAAATAAAAAAAGAAATCAAGTGGCTAATAGACAATAAAGAAGACACAGGTAAAAATTCAATCTACACGACTTTGATCCCCGAGAATGGCGCCATTTGAAATAAAGGGAAACTAGAGGGTCGTATGGTTTTACAATGCGAGATTGCAGTCGATGTTATGATTTCTCCAGAAATTTGTTAAATTCTACAATTAACCCACAATATCTATAAAGCAATGAAAAGCAAAATATGTGGAGTTAAAATTTATTATAACTCTACAAAAGATATGTATATATGTAGGTATAGTAGAGGTCGAACACATGGAGCAAACCGAAAAATTATGCAAATAAATGCGCAAAATTGTGTGCTTCTTGTTGTCTATGTGTTTTGTGGTTTTCAATTATATATATATATATCTTATATTTTATTTTTTATATTTTTTAAATTGTTTTTATTTTTATAATTTATTTTTATATTTTTTGATTTTTTTATTTCTTTTTGTTTTAATTATATAATACAAGGATATATATAAGGCCATATATACAATATAAGATAATATCTTTGTTTAAGACACTAAAAATAAATAAGCAGAATTAAATATTTTTAGGTTTTAATTATATTTTTACTATTTTTGGGATTTTTTTGCTAATTTTTAAGGATTTTAAAGTAAAAAATATACCAAATCAGGGATAAAATAAATTGGCCGGATTAATTTTGAAATTAAAAATAGCATATAATATCCAAACTTTTAAATCAATTTTAATAGATAAATAATAATATAGAGAAAATTATGAAATAGTAAATGATATTTTTGATGTTTTTAGAACTGTTTTTAGATTTTTATAAAGGGATTTTTACCCAGCAGACCTTATAATCTTTTCAAATTACCTCTACGACCTTTGAAACATCCTAATTCCTCCCCCGACCTCGTAAACTTCCTCCGTCTTACCCAACAAACCCTACCATCAATTTTAAGTATATTTGAGTCAATTACTTGGGTTAGTCTTGAGTTAACCTAACCAATTTACCATCCAATGGTTAGGATTAACCAAAATAATAAAAAAAAGAATAGAAAAAAGCAGGAAGCTTGGGAGGCTGCAGTGCGGTGAATAAGGGACTCCGTGGTGTATTGCGGTGATCGAAGGAGAGTGACACGGGTTGATTGAGGTGGCTCGGCTGCAATGCGGCAGGTGGTGAGCTGCGAGCGGGTGGCGTAGTGACTGATTCGCGAGGTGAGGCTGCAGAAGGTGCTAGAGCAGAGTCGTGGGCGCATGCGGGTGGCCGCACGTGAGGAGCTGCACCATGTGGGTTGTGCCTGCTACGTTGCAGTGGGAGTTCGAGGACGCTGATGAGCCGCCCGAACAACTAAGGTCAAGTATAAATCACTAAGGTCGTTGTGACCTCAGTCACTCGGGACTCAGAGCTCAATCAAGAAAATTTAGACTACCAAATAAGGATAAAAATCGATGAAAACTGAAACTAGCGGTCTCGCCATTGGATTAGCCTGGTATAGCACCCAGGGTCGAACTCAGGGAGCATGTGATGGCCTTGCAGCCTAGGAAGTAGTCAGAAACAAAGACAAATAGAAACAAATTATTTTTGGTGGATTTTTAATATTTTTATATTTTTTTGGAATTTTTAATAATAAAGAAAAATAAGAAAACAATAAAACTAGCAAACTCAAGCAATTATTTAATCACTCTAAAAAGGTCAAAAATTCAAACAAAAATATTTTTACTGTTTTTATAGTTTTTAATGTTTTTGGTGAATTTTTGATAATTTTCTGATTTTTATAGAATTTTCTAAAAATTATAGAAGCAAGAAAAACAATGTTGTTGTCCAACCAGGTTCTAAGGACCAAAAGAAAATATAAAATGGTCCTAAATGGCTTGGAAGTATTTTTCATGGAAAATAGAAATAAAAAGGAAAAATCAGAGACTGAGTTTATTAATTTTAGAATTTTCTATTAATTATTAGAATTTTTATAAGATTTTCAAGGTTTTTCAATTTTTATATTTTCTATAAGTTTAAAAATGACCAAAATTGGTCAGAAAATCAAAACACTAAAATAAATAAAATCTAATTTTTTTGTAATTTTTAAAGATGTTTTTACGTTTTTTTGTGAATTTAATATCTGTATAGAAATAAAAATGAGGGTTTTTGAATTTTTAAAAATACTAAAAATGGTCAAAAATGTCTCCAAAATTTCGTGAAAATTTTACACAGTGGCAGGAGCCACGTGTCCAATTTTCACTTTATTTGGAGTAATTTTTCTATTTTATTAAAATAAAAAATACTCAAACATGGCACAAGGACCTATCTGCAAGAAAAACATGTTCTAGGGGCCTATTGATAACACGACAGAAAAGTTTGGGGCCCAAAGTATAAAAATCCCAGAGACTCACGCGCCGCACACGTGGTTCAGACTCAGAGGGGCATTTTTGTCATTCCTATTTATAAAAATGTAAAGAGTAACACGCAGAACTACAGGGTAGAAAATGCAAAAACACCACTAAAGCACGTGTCGAAGCACGTGGACACTACAGACAGGGACTAAATAGCAAATACTGAAAAGTAGAAGGTCCAATATGCAAAATAGCCAAAATAAAAAGAACTACAGAAAATATTTATAGGACTATCTAATAAAAGCAATAAACAGAGGGGCCTAAGAGCAATTTAACCCTATAGTTATGATCGACGTTTGAGGCGGCGCCACGTATCTGATCTAACAGATGTGAATCACTGGCACCTCAACGAAGGAACGCGGGCCTGATCGAACGGTGGAGGGCCTCCCACGTGGAGGTTCCGACGGCTTGAATACACTGTGGGTAAACCCTCGGTGAATCGACGGCACTGAAGAGGGCACGTGGAGAACGAACGGTCCAGAATCACGGGTGCCTCTCCTCTGCAACGAACGATCCTGATCAGTCCTCCAAGGGATCGGACGGTGACGTGGCTCCTCAAATGAGGGCGTGGATCACAACTGGAGCGGGAGAGCTAATCGGACGGTGGCTGAGGGTCCAGGAAGAACAGGTGGTTGGCGAACTTCGCCGGCCTGAAACTCGCGCGTGGGGACTCCTTGGAGGCTGTTAAGAAGAATCGCCTCGGTGGTCCGCAGCCAATGGACTGCTCCGATGATGGCGGGGAGCTCTGGAGAGCTCCGGCGACGGTAAAGAGCTGGAGCACCTGTGCTCTGATGTTCCGACCTCCAGATGAGGTCGATCTGACCCGATACCTGCACAGGAAGAAAGAGGGGTCAAGGGCAAACTGCCTTGACCCGTTAGCGCACGTGGAGGATGAAAGATGCGTCGGTGCGAAGGTCCTCCGGCGATGCGGCAGAGGAGGAGGACCGAACTCCCTGCTCCGGTGCGAGTCAGGGTTGGGTGGCTGAATGAAGAAGGTACGGAGAAGTCTGACGAAGGTGGTGGTATGGTCGAGTGGACAGATGGGTCGTCGGAGTGGGCTGGCGAAGGCGGCGGAGCAAAAGGGGCAAAAATCAAAGATCCTAAAATTACGCTAAGCTACTGGCTAAATCAACTACCTGGTTGAGGAATCCGACTGTGCTGGAGCTCGGGGAGCTCCAGGGGTCATTGCCTGCAAGGGAGCGTCGAGTACCGAGGCTGGGCGCGCTTGCGGCGGCACACAGCGGCAAAGCCACCGGATCCAAGGTTTCCCGGCTGCCCGAGCCTCACTTCCACTCCATAACGCACCGCTGTCACTCAGGCGAGGTGGAGGAGATCCTTGGCGTCGAGAGGGAGGACCAGAGATGAAGGAACTATGCGGCGGAGCGGATGTTATATATGTCTAGGGGTCCGGCTTGAAGATGATCGGGCGAGCTTATCGGAGCTCAGACCCCGATAACCCACCCCGGGCGTGGATCATGGATCTGCAAGGAAGGAATGGAGCCCGGGGTTTGTGGATTTGGGTGTCGAATCGAATGTGGAAAATATCAAGAAATCGGGTCAAAAACTCAGATCCAGAATAGATGTGGTCCAGGGGGAGAGTTGACCGTGGGAACAACATCCCCCGTGGACCAATCAGGAGCGGCCACGTCAAAAAGAATTGGAAATTCATTATAAAATAGCAAATGGCCGAATTAGGAAAAAGTTAAAACATAAAAAATGTTTATTTATTTAGAAACTATTTTTTTGTGATTTTTATTTATTTTTTGAAATAAAAATTAGGTATTTACAATATAGTATTATATACATAGGTATATACAATATTGTATTTTCGATTTTGATTTTTAATTATTTATTTTTGTACATTTTTATTCCAATTTTAAATTTTATTTATTTACAAAATAAAATTTGGAATAATTTGGTATTTTTATTTTATTTTTATTATTTATTTACAAAGGATAAATAAATAGGTATGTACGTCTATTTACATGGTATATATACAAGGATAGTTTTGATTTTGATTTTTATTTCTTTTTATTTTATTTTTGTTTTTATGATTTTTATTTTATTTATTTACATTATGGCATATGGAATATATACAAATTTTTATGGAATTTAATTTATTTATTTACAAGGTGAAATAAATAGAAAAGGGTTTCTATGTACAAGGTGTATATACAATAGATGAGGGATTTTATTTTCTTTTTAGTTTTCTTTAATTTTTCTCATTTTTATTCTAATTTAATATTACAAATATATACAAATAAATACACACCCATTTTTATTTTTATTTAGAGGAAAATATTTTTATTCTATTTACAGGTATATGTACAAAGGTGAGCTTCCTTATCTCCCTCTACTTGGGTTTTTATGCGGCCAGGACCATGCTGAGCCCTCCCTTGGGATTAGGTCGCTCAATATTTATTCTAAATATCTCCCTATTTTTCTTTTGTCTCTTTATTCTTTTATTTATGCACAAAAATATGCTAATTATGCATATTTACAAAATGCATGCTGAATGCTAATTATTGATATGTATATATATCTACATGTGTTTGGCAAAGGTTTTGTGGCTAAAATAAAAGAATAAAGAGCGATGAATGGGTATTCATCACCCCCCTATAGTTAACTTTGCTAGTCCCTTAGCAAACACTTATTTGAAAAGAAGTGAAAAAGAAAAAGAAAAAGAAAAAGAAAAAGAAGAGAATATACAAGGATCAAGGTTGATTATTAAACTTGCCTTCATTAAATTGAATTATGGAGCTCGATCAGATCTTTGGATTATTAGTGTGTCGGAACCTTATTTAGACTTAGGTTTAAAACTTAACAGCCTCTAAGATCCACTAATCTATAATCAGGACTCCTCAACAATCCAGATCAGAACAAGTCTACATACACAAACCCTGAAGACCATGAATCTTTCCTTGTACTGTGAATGTGAAGTAAGCTCTCCACCTTAGAAGTAATAACTAGACAACCCTCCCCAACAAGGTAACTCTATGACCTCAATCTCGCCACTCTTTCCTCGAGGAGCGGGGTATTCCCTTCTAAGTTCAAGTTTAACCGGCTCAAGAAGAGAGGGAAGAAGAGAATGGACCATGGCCAGTGTAGCCATGTATCCTTGGGAGCTCAACCAGCGTAGCTAAGTCTCCCTGCTGCAAGCTACATATGGTGAATCCACGAGTCTCAAGCTTTGCTTATTGCACTATATACATACTCCGGTGGGATTATCATTTTCTATCAGACCCACCACTTTTTTGGAGTTATTTTCTTTTTGCATTTTTTTCAAGTGCATCTATACAACATATACATGTGCAGCATATATACATAAGGAGTTTTTCCTCTTGATCCAGTAGACTATCCCTCTTTTGAAGCATTATTGCAACCCACAACTCCTGTCGTTAGACCTCATGGCAACCAGACCAAGTTGAGACGCACTTCCTTCACTAAAAGAAGAAAAGAGGTTCCGCCTAGAAGTACTACCCTCATATGCTACCCCAAGTCAAGGAAGACTGCCTCCTCACCACCTCATCCGTAGAGAGCTCGGTGCTAAGTGCGAGTCCAAGTAAAGCCATTGTCTATATGAGTCATGTGTGTGTTGTTAAGTGCTCTACATAGGCTCATTGAGATGACATGTGATCATAGCTTAGTGGACTCAAAGAATTAAGTCACCATGGACCTGAAAAGCATTAACCCTAAGCCTTATAAGGTTCCTCTTAGAATTAGGTGGATTAAGATCTTAATCAAGCTCCATTTCCCAATTTAATTCCAGGCTAGTTTAAATGTCAACTATAATCCAGGAAAAACTATATACATATATACAAGGATGCTATTTACACTCTATTTACACAAATGTAAAATTTTTTGAAAAATGTTTTGAGATCATGGATGTATGCATGAATGCAAGTTTTGCAAAATATTTACACAAATTTACACAAGATTTTTGCAAACTTTTGATTTTCAAAACATTTAGGAAAAATTTTGTACTATATACATAATTTTGATATGAAAATATTTACACAAAAAGTTTTTGAAAACATTTTTACAAAAATAATTTGTACAATAGCTATGTATGTACAATAAAAGAATGTTTATTTACAGGATTTTTTTTACTTTTTATGGATTTTGGGTTTTTAGCCATTTTTATTTATTTACACACTCACACAAAGTACGAGTTATGGCTAAAGTATATATGAAATATATACAAACCCCCCTATACTTAGCTCAAACGATGTCCTAAGAGTCAAGAGAGATGAAGAAGACATAACTCGTGCTTTGTATAGGGAAGTGAAAAGGAAGGCTATATACAAAGACGAATGAATGAATAGAAAATCAAGAGGATCTCGGCTTTTCCCCCTATACTTAGGATCAAATAATCCTAAGTATAGTAGGTTATACACGAAGGGAAAACCGAGTGAAGAATGTATAGGGTCTACCCCCCCATACTTAGGGTAAAATATCCCTAAGTATAGGCAGCAAAATCAGGGGTAGAAAGACACGAAGAAATCAACAAATATATACAAGAAGGAGGGGCATCACTCCCCCTATACTTAAGGTGAAGAACCTTAAGTATAGGCAACAACAAAAGTGATGAAACAGAAAGGTATGAACAACCCGGTGTTTCCACCCCCTATACTTAGGATGAGGAATATCCTAAGTATAGCAAAGATAATCCTAAGCGAGACCTGGGGTGAAAACAAGAACTGAAGAAAGGAAGATCAAACTAAGACAAAACACATATATACAAAAGGGTACAATGTTGAGGTGCCTCTCAACAAGCGCTAGTTTTTACGCCCCTAGCTGGGCGCAAAGGCTTGGATAAAGCAGTATACAGATTCAGGACGACATCGCTAAGTCGAATGCCGTACTGTTGCCGCAGTCTTGGTTTGAGAACAGTGACGAACTCAAAAGTGTAAAGAATGACACCCATGTATGCAATCAAGCGGGTGTCTACTACCGACCAGGGATATGGAAGTATGTGATCGGGATCCGGTAGCACAAAAGAAATCATCGGCTCTGGATCAGACTGGAGTGGAATTGTGGAGCCGAAAAAGTCAAACGTGGAGAAGGATGGATCAGTCATGGAATTCTCCACGTCAATCAATGTCTCGAGAAGGTGTAGACAAGTAGGATCAAGAGACTCTCTAAGAAGACTGATATCCGATGCATGAAATAGAAGCAAATCGAGCAGATCATCGAATATCTCTAGGATAGGCTCATCCTCGCGAGGCTCGTCGAGGTGATAAAACTCAGAATCAGATGGATCAGAAGACTCGGTTTCGTGTTTCACCAGATCGGAAACACTCTCAGAAGGTGAAATCGAGTACACATCATGTGTGGCATTCTCCCGCAGATAACCCTCGGGGAGAAAGCAAGATCAGAGGTGACTAAGAGAGGATCAGGATCTAGATGGGCATCTACGCTGCTGTCAAGTATCCACTCGGTGCACTAGGCTGCATCATCATCGGAAGTGTAGCTCTCGGCAATCTGGAAGCATGAGAAGGTACTGGTCAACACTGCGGAGGCTAGCAAAGTATCTGTGACTGATCCTTGCTCTGCGGCAATGCTGGCTGCCAACTGGTCCTCAGCAAGTGTGTCAGTCTCGTCAAAGTGGAGGACAAAAGGCTCGAATATGGGACTTTCTGTATCTGAACTCTCGAAGTGGTGTCCCATATCAAACTGTGGCTGCTGGGCTGAGTCCTGGTAGCTGTCGGAATCCGAGAAGTATCTCTGCAGGAAAGCGGTTGACTCCTCCGGGACTGGAAACTGTAGTTGATGAATCAATGGCTGTAGTAGCGGTGGCTCCTATGGTTCCTGGAGTATCAGAAGGTCTGATATCCAAGACTCGTCGATTGAGAACTCTGGGGCTGACTCGAACTCCAGTTGGAAAACCAATGAGAACTCGAGAAGACTCTGGATCCGAACCTCTGCTATCGCAGTCATCTCCTCTGTACTATGTGATGCTACATCATCCAAGTCCTCTGGCTGGTGTGTAGAAGCTGCATCATCATGTAAAGCGACACACCACACTGGTACTGCATCGTCCACATGTGTTGTCCCGACTAAGGTATCTCGTGAAGATCTCTGTGAAAGTAAGCTCGAGATAGTGTCCAGTAGGTGAATGTCAGAAATGTGGTGTGAACCGCCACATGTGGTAATCACCAATGCTATCTACTCTGCGGTCATCCCCCTCATGGAGATCTCTATCAGGTCGGCCAATGGAAGTCCGTGGTCGGGAAATCTCCTCAAGAGGTCAAGAAACCTCGGCCATGCCTCCTACAATGGTTCCTGGGGGTCAACTGAAAAGTCGGTGATCAAAGACCGCATAACCTCTGCTCTACGCTGGGGAAAGTATCTCAGTAAAAACTCTCGGCGTAGCTCTCCCGACGTATCGAATGTCCTCCCCAATCGTCGGTGCCATCTCATGGCTCTGTCCTGAAGTGTGAATGGGAAGGTCCTGCTCATCAGCTCCTCTGCAGTGATGTCTGAATATCTCTGTGATCTACAAAACTCCTCGAATGTGGACAGGTGAAGGTAAGGCTCCTCGTGCGCCTCCCCTGAAAATGTCGACAGTCGCTGAATGTAATCCAAATCCAAGACGAATGGACGTAATGTAGAAGCTGACTGAGCTCCCTGTGCTATCTGATCCTCCATCAATATGGAATAGGATCTATCTGCTGATCTCCACTGCTCTTTCTGATCACGAACGGAGTGCACTCTCATCTCAACAACGGCATCATACGGGTCTTGCATCTGCTCTATCTGGTATCCGCGGACGTCTAGCGCAACATGCCCGGAGTAAATAGAGGGATGGGAGGGAGGGAGCGGGAGGTTGGTCGGGGATCCGACCTCCCTCGAAGGTGGACTAGACTGATGGTTAGATAGTGAAGAAAAAGCCGCAAGAGTCGGCTCGAAGTGAGGGGGATCCATCATCGAGGGGTGAAGGAGAAGAAGAAGACTGAAGGGAGGGTGGGTGGTAGATAGAAGAAGAGAAGAAGATGGGGGGAAGGCAGAAAGGATATGGAAATCACACACGATGAAAAAGCAAACCCCTGATTCACCTACACACACGAGCTGAAGACCGAAAGGGATCAGTCAATTATCTTGTCGATTTTATTTTAGGTGATCATTCAGTCTATCAAAGCGATTACGTGAGCTGAATAGGAATCCAAATATTTCTCAACCGACTGTCTCGTACAGAAAGTCGGTAATCAGTTGAGAAAATATCGGATATGGCTCTAGCCTAAGGTGCTGGTCACTCTCTCGCTCATCCAAACCAAACAAGGAGGGGGTTACTCTCCCCAAGACAGATTTTTTAATTTGGTGTCTTTTAGGTCAAGTGTGATTAGCAGTCTCGGTTTTATTGTTTTTCTTTTTAGGTATTTTTCAAATAAAAAGAAATCTCCTAAAGAATTTTTCGGTTCTCCTGGTTATTAAGTCCAAAAACGGGGGGAGAAGTCAAAAAAGCCGATGCGCAATGAAATCAATGATGCATGCAGAGTAAGAGATGCGTACCTGACTCCAGCAGTCTACATGCAAAATGATCCGCAAAGAATTTAAAGACTGAAAATAAACGACCTAAATGGTGCAGGCGGAAAACCGAGTCCCTAAACAACAATTCTACTCGAAAGAACAGCTAGTCGACCACCAGCCTCCAATCCAAGAGTCCAGTTTCGGTCCACCCCTCCTCCTCCCGACAAATCGGGTTCAGGAGCAGTGCTTGGCAGGGTGGGTTACGGTACGTAGGCTCGGAGGTAGTAATCGACTATTTTATTAATCTTTTTATTATACGTCCAATTACTGATCTATAGGCACAAGTAGCTTTATTAGGGTGTTTGGATCCTAATTATTACGTCACAGTCAAGCAGAAAATCCTAAGGCTAGGGGCTCGAAAATCGGATTTTTTTTTAAATAATTATTAAAAAATTTGTAATTAATTAAATAAGCATCATGAGAAAAAAATTAAAAAAATAGGCATCAATCGGCACCTGAGGTGCCGATTTGGGGCGCCCCCTCCAAATCGGCACCTCAGGTGCCGATTTGGGCAGAGGCGCCAAATCGGCACCTCAGCTGCCGATTTGGGAAGGGTAATTTACAAATCCAATCCCTTCAACAATGTAATTTAAGTTTAGTACTGCCGGAGATTATAAATTATTAATATGTTTATTACATATGAATAATTTAAAAAAAATTTGAGGAGTTATGTAAATAATTTTACAAAATATTATTCTACAATTATATTTATGTTCATTTGAGTACATTTGAGGAATTACATAAATAAATTTAATAAACTATCAATATTTTCCTTCATCACACTATTTTTGATCTATCAGTAGAGCTTCGTGGTCTCATCTTCTTCCCGATAATGTTATTGAAAAATGTTAAGTATATCTCTATTTTTTTAGTATATTGTTCATTATTGATACATACTTAGAATATTTATAATTAACATGTCAACATTATTGTAGTAAATATAAAAAAATCGAGAGTGTGAACAACATCATTTATCATTGATATATGTGAACTCAACAAGGTACAACTTGACATGAATTGATTTAAAAAAATTACAAGTAATTTATTAAATTCATAAGAGAAGAAATATGAGTTTACAAATAATAGGAAAAAAAATTTACAATAACTTAAACTTTCCATATCTTCAGAAATCCCTTCAGACCTCCTCCTCCACCTCCTGCACCACCTCCCTTGTCGTTTCCTTTCCCTCCATCTCCTAATTTTTTGTGGGTCTCCTCATGTGTTGTCTTCTTCTTCTTCTGCTTGGACATTTGTTCCGAATGTGTTGGAACGTGCCCTGGAGGATGCGGTCTAGCTGACGACCTCCGTGGCGGTTCGATTGTTTGTGATTCCTGATTCCTTGACGTTCGTACACTTGTTGAATGGCGAGGCGGCTCTGATGGAGGAGGCTCAGTGATCCTTACTCCGGGAGAAGGTCCTCGAGGCAGCTCCGGACGTTGTTGTGGTATCGTGGATATACCAAACAACTGTCTATCAAAATCAGTTACCTCCATTTGCCGAACACTATCAAATATCTGCGACTGCAAATCTTCTGAACTGTATTGAGTAGACGATATGAGCTGAGAGGGTCCAGAGTCAAATTGGCTCGAAGGTCCAACAAGTGATGGTCCTACAAGATTTAGACATTTTCATTGTTATAAGTATCACAAAATTTAAACATAACGTATTGAATTGAGTTTGTATATTCTATAATATATTTATACCTGAACCTCTAAATCCGGCTTCACCGATTTGAGACCCTCTAAATCCATACTCGATATAGCTCATACCTGAAAGATGTTAATTACATTATATGTCACATAAATTACCTAATAAGTAAGAAGAGAATGCAATGTAATAAAGTACAATTTTACCTGTAGATACAAATCCTGGTTGAATTGGTGGAACTTCCTGTCCGATGTATCCCTGACTCGAAGGACCGGCAAATGATGATCCTGCAAATTGAGATTGACTAAAAGCTTCTCCATATCCTGCAGGAATTAGATATTCAACTTTTAGAAAATAATACATAAGATAAAAATTACTTAATTAATTTAGTCATTTTATTACCTGAAGTTCCAAATCCAGTTTGGTCATATTGAGATGCGAGTCCTTGAAGACCTGATGAGTACCCTTGCCCGCCATATCCTGCAGACGTCATTCCTGAAGTGCCAAATATTGACTCCTCCATTGTCTGACCCTGGGAAAATGCCTGCTCACCGAGTCCTGCTATATTTTATGAGGAGCTGTATTTAGATGTCTAAAAATCGATATATGGATAATAATTGACTATACATAAACAAATAACTAAAACCTGAAGTAGCAGACATCGGTGGTGGTTGCGTCCCCTCCCCACCATATTCCGTGTACTCCCTTCCTGATGCTCCCGAAGTATGATGCTCCTGTTCTGTCCTAAAGAAGACGTCGCGTATCCAAGACAACTTCACCTTTCCACTCTTTATCCGAGTGGGTACTACTCCTAACAAACTCATGCACTCTGCATCCCATCCACCAGGCGGAGAATCCGGACCAGTTACAGGTAGCCCATCAACCTTTAAACCACTAATTAATCCCATATCCTGAAGTGTAATAGTAGCCTCTCCTAAGCGTAGGTGAAATGTGTGTGTCTCAGATCTCCATCTCTCTAGTAAGCTGGTCAGTAATGATGGATCCATTTGAACTCTTCTCATGTTCACCACACATGAAAAACCAGACGCTTCTATTAATCGTTCAACTACGCTACTCTTCTGGTCAGAAATGGAGTTCAGTAACTCATTATGCTCTACGAATCGAATCTGTAAAATATATTAAATAAAAAATGAGAAACAGTATTACCGAACTAGTAAATTTTAAAAATTATAAAAAGTACTTACCGAACTAGTGGGTTGTGATGAGCGATGGTCATTCTGCATATACAATACTGAGGTATCTACTGGTCCAGGTAGCCTATCCATCTGTGCCATCTACATTAATAATCACAAATGTCATGTAAAAATAACAATAAATTTGTAAGGAAAATGATAGATTAACAATGAAATTAAATTACCCTTACAAATGCAAGTGTGCCTATGTTCTGCGTGGACAACTTAATCTATTATGTCCTGGTTGCTTGCAGATTCTACATAATTTAGGTCGGACGCACGTTTCGTCCATTTCATTTCTAATAAAATAATGATTTAATTAGTTTAATTACACAAAATAATTACTTAATAATCGGATGTAACAATTACTTTAATTAACATTTCAGTCGGCTGTTATCTTTAATAATCAAGAATTCAATTGATATACTAATCACTCAGAAATGGAATCCAAAAGTCCGGTCTTGGGGCCTCATCGGTGCTCACCACAGTGAGTCCTGCCAGCGCTGTATAGAGACCCTCTCGGCGCTCGATTCCAAATCTAAATGATATTAATTTTAACATGAATATGTGCACTTTTAAATCTAAATAAATGAAATGCTAATTGTATTGTGTAATGTCCCCTATTTAATTCATAGACAAAAAAACCACATCATTAGATTACTTCATAGACAAATGATTTATCATTAAAAAAAATTATTTTGAAATATATTTTAACTAATCATCAATTTTGCACAACTAATTACTTGTTAAATTTAATAAACAATTCTTGAATAAAATTACCTGAAAGATGCGTGTCTTCTCTTCTACAAGAAATGTTATCCAAAATATAATAATATAGCGTCCTCACTGATAGAACCCTGCAAAAAACACGGAACAAAGTCTACAAACAAAAATATCTTATTCTTACTTGAATAAGATTAGTCGATCGAGAGCAGCAATCGCACTTCAGAATTCAGAATGAGAGAACCAGAGAGAATGAAGGGGGAGAAGATGAAGAATGAGAAGGAGAGGGTGAAATTGTGAGGAGGATGAATGAGGGGGGGGGGGCGTTTTATATAGGAAATGGGGAGGAGGGGACCGTTGGTAAATTTCCAACGGCCCTCTCCCAAATCGGCACCTCAGGTGCCGATTTGGGAGATATCCGTTGGGGCGCCTCCCAAATCGGCACCTGAGGTGCCGATTTGGAGAGGGCGCCAACGGGTATCTCCCAAATCGGCACCTGAGGTGCCGATTTGGAGGGGGCGCCCCAAATCGGCACCTGAGGTGCCGATTGATGCCTATTTTTTTAATTTTTTTCTCATGATGCTTATTTAATTAATTACGAATTTTTTAATAATTATTTAAAAAAAATCCCCTCGAAAATCCGCGAGAAACCAAATAAGCAGTAAATATATAAAAGCCGCTAAAAAAACCGCGTAAAATGGAAAAAGCCGTGGGGTCCCCCGAGCACACCGGTGCTCGACGAAATCAACTCCGAGAGTGTCTAAGGAAAGTCCAAGTGTCCTGCTGAGTGTCCTGTATTATTACAATAATTCAAATAAGCTGGAAATAAAACCTAATCTACTCTAAGCTAATCCTCCCACACTCAGCTGCTTCCTCGCGCTCTCCTGCGGCTCCGTGCAGAAGGGAGCTGCCTCCGATCACCGCGGTTGCGCCAGCTCCTCGAAAGTCGCCGCCTCGGTCCTCGGGCCCTCGCAAGAAAATAGCAAAGTGTCACAGACTAGAATAAAGCAAATAAAGCAAGTAAAGCAAGACAGAGTATATATATGAAAAAATGGAAATAAAATAAACAAGCAAAACAAACAAAAAAAATACAAAAATAAAAGAAATAAAAATAAAATAAAACAGAAATAAAAGAGAAATAAAAAGCCGCGAAAAGCCGCAGGCTCAGAAAATAAAAACAAAAATAAAACAAAAATAAAACGACTACTAAGTCGTGCTCCCCGGCAACGACACCATTCTGATGAGTCGCCTGAACGACTAAGGTCAAGTATAAATCACTAAGGTCGTTGTGACCTCAGTCAATCGGGATTCAGAGCTCAATCAAGAAAATTTTAGACCACCAAGGGAGGATAAAAATCGATGAAAACTCAAACTAGTGGTCTCGCTATTGGATTAACCTAGTATAGTACCCAGGGTCGGACTCAAGGAGCACGTGATGGCCTTGCAGCCTACGAAGTAGTCAGAAACAAAGACAAATAAAAAAAATTATTTTTGATGGATTTTTAATATTTTTATATTTTTTTGGAATTTTTAATAATAAAGAAAAATAAGAAAACAATAAAACTAGCAAACTCAAGCAATTATTTAATCAATCTAAAAAGGTCCAAAAATTCAAACAAAAACATTTTTATGGTTTCTATATTTTTTAATGTTTTTAATGAATTTTTTATAATTTTCTGATTTTTATAGAATTTTCTAAAAATGAAAGTAGCAAGAAAAACAATGTTGCTGTCCAGCCAGGCTCTAAGGACCAAAAGAAAATATAAAATGGTCCTAAAATGGCCTGAAAGTATTTTTCATTGAAAATAGAAATAAAAAGGAAAAATCAGAGACTGAGTTTATTATTTTTGGAATTTTCTATTAATTATTAGAATTTTTATAAGATTTTCAAGGTTTTCAATTTTTATATTTTCTATACGTCCAAAAATGACCAAAATTGGTCAGAAAATCAAACACACTAAAATAAACAAAATTTGATTTTTTTGTAATTTTTAAAGATGTTTTTATATTTTTTTGTGAATTTAATATCTGGACAAAAATGAAAATGAGGGTTTTTGAATTTTTTAAAATACTAAAATTGGTCAAAAATGTCTCGAAAATTACGTGAAAATTTTACACAGTGGCAGGAGCCACGTTTCCAATTTTCACTTAATTTGCAATAATTTTGCTATTTTATTAAAATAAAAAATACTCAAACAAGGCACTAGGACCTATCTGCAAGAAAAACATGTTCCAGGGGCCTATTGATAACACGACAGAAAAGTTTGGGGCCCAAAGTGTAAAAATCCCAGAGACTCACACGCCGCATACGTGGTTCAAACTTAGAGGGGTATTTTTGTCATTCCTATTTATAAAAATATAAAGAATAACACGCCAGAAACTACATGCTAGAAAATGCAAAAACACCACTAAAGCACGTGTCGAAGCACGTGGACACAACAGATAGGGACTAAATAGCAAATACTGAAAAGTAGAAGGTCCAATGTGCAAAATAGCCAAAATAAAAAGAACTACAGAAAATATTTATAGGACTATCTAATAAAAGCAATAAACAGAGGGGCCTAAGAGCAATTTACCCCTATTATTATGATCGACGGTTGAGGCGGCGCTAGGTATCTGATTTGACGGTTGTGGATCACTGGCGCCTCAATGAAAGAACGCGGGCCGGATCGAACGGTGGAGGGCCTCCCACGTGGAGGATCCGACAGCTGGAATGCACTGTGGGTAAACCCTCGGTGAATCGACGACTCTGAAGAGGGCACGTGGAGATCAAACGGTCCAGAATCACGGGTGCCTCTCCTCTGCAACGGATGGACATGATCAGTCCTCCAAGGGATCAGACGGTGACGTGGCTCCTCAAATGAAGGACGTGGATCACAACTGGAGTGATAACCGTCCCGCACCCTATGTTAATTATGTCAAATTAATGTCCAAATTACTTTTAATCGTTCGTTGCAGTCGGATACGAGAGGCTAGTCAAAAACCACTTTGATTTAGTGTTAAGCGGTGAAATTTTTTTACTTGGTGGAGTCCAAGGTCGATCTCAGGGAGGCATCTGTCTCCTTAGGTAAATTTTAAGCAATTATCCAAGTGTGTGATTTTCGGGGAGTAATTTTTTTGTCTTTTTCAATTTCTATGCAGACTTATGCAAAAAATGCAGGCCAATTAAACGTTTAATTCAATTGGGATATCAAATAAAGTCCAAAAATTCTAAAAATTGGCCAGATGATTAATGATGATGAAAATGACCTTCACTAATTTTTTTGGATTTTTCTGACACTAAATGGATTTACTGGAAATTAAATATGCAGACAGGGTGATTTTCAATTTTTAATTTTTAATAAATAACAAACCACAAATTCATCAAGAACTAAAATTATCCTAGATGGCACTAATAATAAGGGATCCAGGAAAATTGAAAGATCTGAGTTTCAATGTGAAATGAATTTATTAAAATTAAATAAAGAAAATCACTTAACAATTTATTAAGGCCTCGATAGGTGTGCAAATGACATGAAATTTTTATGGTATGTTAAGAATAAGCTACTGCGAATTTTTGATGATTTTTGGAAGCACAGAGAATTAACTACAAATTAAAAGGTGTCACTGGGCAAAATATTTCAAAAATGCACCAATTAATTCATTAATAATTCTACTGAAATTACAAAAATGTGACACGTGGACCAATAGACAGAGGACAAGTTTCTCAACAAAATGCAAGTTTTAGATTTGCAAAATGATGTAAAATGCAACATAGGGATGCGTGCAAACATAGGGGTGTAAATGCAATACAGAAAAATAAAAATACAATAAGCAAATATGCGGACAGGGACTAAAATGCAATTACCTATAATGCTGGGGACTCGAGTGCAAATTCTCCACAGGGCACGCGCTCCTCACGTGGGCTCAGCTTCACAGGGACCTTTTTGCAAATATGGAAAGCTCCAGGGGCCTCTGTGTAATTTCTCAGGCCGCACGTGCTCCTCACGTGGGCGGCCTAGGCTCGGATGGCTGCGGAGGCTCGAGCCGAGGCTCGGGCGACGGTGGAGGTCTGGAGTGAGGCTCGGTGTAGCCTCGGGTTGTCCGAGCCTAGGGTTGGGGGCAAGGCTCGGTCTTCGTCGACGTGGCTGGCTGCGGGCCTTTGGATCAAGATCGATCCAAAGGATGGCGGTGATGATGCGTGGCGAGATCAGAATCCGTCAGATCTGGATAGATCTAACGGTGGTTGATGGAGGCTAAAGATGATGACGTGGCGTTCTCCTGAGCGTGGATCAATGATGATCCTACGGTCGTTGGCAGCTTCGGTGGGCGGGCGACGTGGCTGACTGCGAACCGTTCGATCGTGATGATCGAACGGCCTCTGGGGCTTCTTCCTCGACGGCCCTCCGCCTCCTGCGGAGGAGAAGGCTGGGCTCCGACATTGCTTTCTTTGCTCCGCCCTTCCCTCCCGTCGTCGGTGAAGGTCGATGGCGAGTCGGAGGTATCTCGAAAGATGCGTGGATGGTCGACGAAGCCTCCGGTGACCTCAGGAGTGAGAGAGGGCCGTCAGAGGTTGCTGGAGACGAAGCTCGAAGATGACTCCGGCAAGCTTCCGTTCAATGAGACGCGGGGTACCTGCAAGAGTTAAAGAGAGAGCTGGAGCTCATGCGTGCGTTTGTGGAGAGGTGGAGGTAGTCGGCGAGGCCTAAGGCGTGCGGAAGATGGGTAGGCGATGGTGCTCCGGCCAAGTGGCGGAGCTGAGCTGATGAAGGTTGATGTGCGTCGTCGGGGGTCGTGAAAGCTACCGCGAGGATGGGAGCTTCGACGCGAAGCTCGGCGAGATGGAATGGAAGCGAGAGGTTGATCGATGGCGGCGAATAAAATCGGAGAAGATAAAAGAAAATAAAGAAAAAGATCGGAGATGGATAGAGGGGTTCACCTGGGGATTGGACCTCTCTCTTGGGGTCCAGGTCGTCGCTCGAGGGACCGGTGATGTCCTGAGCTCCAGCAGCTGCTCGGAGGAGTCGCTGCGACACGGCGGAGTTGCCGTGGATCTCTCCGGAGAAGAAGCCCTTTGTCGCTCACGGAATCATCGAATTGCTGTCACCAATCGAAAGCTCGGAGCTCAGGGAAGCTCTATGGAGTGGCGGATGCGGCTGAAGTTGGCCGGTGGTGGCGTATTTATAGGATGGAGTTGGTGGGTTGGCTGGTGACGAGGTGAGGTTTGTGGTCGACGTGGGGCGACTCTGGTGGGAGTCGTGGGAAGCGAGGGAGCTGGCGAGGGTGAGGGAGGAGTGCTCTCCATCGTGGTGGTGTTGGTGGTCGGAGAGGGTGGATGAGGTGCTACCAAGAATAGGAAGGGGGCGGCTTGTTTCGCAAGGGGAGAGATCGTGGGCGAGTGGCATCCGGAGGTAGACGACGGAGATCCACCGTTGGATCTGGTGATCCAACGATGATGATCGAAGCGGTATGGGACGTGTGTGATTAGATCAAGGCGCGTAGATGATGGGCCGTGATCGCGTCACGTGTAGGGCGCTGGGCGAAGCACGGGCAAACGGCTTGGATGAGGAGATGGAGAGGATCGAAGGGACGAGGAACGCCAACGGAGGAGCGGCTGTGATGGGCTCGATCAGATGGTTCATCTGCCGCCACGTGGCGAGCTCTGGAAGAGGCGCGAGCGGATGGTGCGGATTGAAGGCATGAGATGATCTGACGGCCCAGACAAAGGGCGTGCGTGGAATACCTGGAGTCGTTGGATCTCAGGAGGAGATCCAACGGCTGGAAGATGAGGCGGATGAGGCAAGGGGAGCGGGCCGCGTGGCGCAACCAGAGGGCGCCACGTGGCCTGCTGTGAGTGGCTGGAATAAGATACACGTGTAAAGAGAAGAGGGGGCCGAATTTGGAAAAACTCAAAACATGAAAGTTGTAGATCTCGATGAGATCTACAAGTTTCATGTTGACCAAAGACGGAGATGAGGTCAATTATGATACATAAATACAAAGATACAATTATACACCTATGTAGTATACAAAGTGGCCCCAAAAACCCAACTTTCCCATACAAGCTCCAAATTCAATGAAATTAGTCTCATTTTAAAGGTCTTTTAATGTGTAGTATTCTAAGAGTAAGTAGACCTAATTCGGAGTTTGTATGAGGGCTTTATGTGCATTTTAGTGTACAGGGGTTCTCAGGCTTTATTGGCTATTTTACAAAGAGGATTTTTGGCATTCTTCCCTATATGATTAACTAAGGAGTACAAATTATAGAGAAGAGATTATTTTAGTGAATGGGTATTTTACAAGTGATTTTTGGCTTCTTATTTAAATGCAAATGGACTGCTAACATGTATGAATTATGAATGTATGCAAGAATGCTATTTATGCAATATAAAGGGAAACATGCATCTATTTTCTCGAGAACAAGGCTCTATTTTTTACTTTTGAAGTGATGAATCACAGATTCATTAACCCCCTATACTTAAACCTTGCTCGTCCCCGAGCAACTAAATGAAATGCAAGAGTGAAATGATTTTGGGTTCCATACCAAGGTCATGAACAAAAGTTAAAAATGGGGCCTGACTCGACCTTTGGATTAGTTGTGTGGCGGAACCTTATTTGGACCTGAGCTTAAGACCTAACAGACTTCAAGTTCCACAAGTCTTCTATTCAAGACTCCTCAACAGTCAGGTCAGAGCAAATCCTCAAACGCAAATTTCTGATGACTATGATTCTTACTTGTACTGTGTAAGTGATTTGTAACTCTCCACATCAGAAATGGCTCGGAACCGGCCTCCTCTAACGAGGTAACTCAATAACCGGGTCCAGTAACTCTTTCCTCGAGGAGTGGGGTATTCCCTTCTAAGTTCAAGTGCGACCAACTCAAGAGGATGGGGTAGAGAAGAGAATGGACGGTAGCCAGTGTAGCTACCTATCCCGGGATGCCTGACCAGTGTAGCCAAGTCATCCAGCTGCATTTCTTTACTAGTATACAGTCTCCAACAGGTATTTTATTTTTTCTTGAACCTGTCTGATTTTTTTTTGGAGTTTTTGCATTTTTTTTTCAAAGTGCAGCATGTACATCAGGAGTTTTTCCTCTTGAGTCAGTAGACTATCCCTCTTTTGAAGCATTATTGCAACCCACAGCATCCTGTCCTTAGATGTCAACACCACCAGACTAGGTTGAGACGCACTACCCTCCCTAGAGGAGGACGGATGTTTCCACCCGTGTGCTACTCCAAGCTAAAGGATTCTACTTCCTCACCACCTCAACAATGAAGAGCTACGTGCATAGTGCTTGTCCAAGTTAGGTCATTATTTAAAAGAATCCAGCGTATGCACGAGATATTCCACTTAGACTAATCAAGATGACATGTGAACATAGACTTGCGGACTCAAAGAATTAAGTCACTTGACCTGAGAAGTCTTAACTCCAGTTCCTATAAGGTTCCTCTGAAATTAGGTGGATTAAGGTCAAATCAGGTCCATCCTCAATATATACTCATAACTTGGTCCAGAACCCACTAGCTTTTCACTTTGCATATGCAAAGTTATGCAGATGAGATGAGATATCATGCTATGAAAATGCAAGACTCTTTTTCTTTTTCTTGGATGCAGAGATGATATGCAAGACTAAATAAGAAGCCTCTTTTCATTTTTATTTTTCATTTTTTTTGATTTTTACCCACCCGTAATTATTGTAAAATATATACAAAAATATGCGAAAGTACAAGCTATGGGTAAAGTATATATGTAATATATACACACCCCCCTATACTTAGCGTGTGCTATGTCCTCAGAGCACGAAGAGCGAGGAAAAAGACATAGCTCGTGCTAAGCGTAGGAGAGCTAAAGGAACAAAAAGTATAGAAGTCGTCTCGCCCCACTATACTTAGGCTCTGGCAGCCTAAGTGTAGAAGAAGATAAAAAATGGGGCGGGCAAGGGAAAGATGGGTAGTGGCTGAATATACAATGCGGGCATCGGTCCCCCCTATACTTAGGCTTAGGTCAACCTAAGTATAGGTAGGAAATGAGTATGAGGACCAATGTGATCTGGAGAATGTACAGTAAGCTGACTTAGGTGACCCTTCCCCCCTATACTTAGGATCTGGTTATCCTAAGTATAGTCCAAGATAATGGTTTGATGATATGAGGATGGGTTACTAGAGTCGCGGGGGAAAAGGATAGGATGTACAAGACTGATGGTATATACAGATGGGTCGGTCTGAATCTTTCAAGATGCTGCAGATGGCTGAAGTTCACTGCTGCAAGGTCTCATACGCGGCTCGAGGTGTATCTATTGTATCTGTCTCGCGCATGAATACAATCTCCTCAACATGGACTAACTGCTCATTGGATTCGACGAAGTGCTTCAACAGCTGTCCATTCACTAGGAATGTCGGTGCGTCATCTGCGAGATCTGAGATCTCGACACATCCACTATCATGCACCGTATGGACGACAAATGGTCCCGTCCACTTAGACTTCAACTTGCCTTGGAAAATCTTCATCCTAGCATTGAACAACCATACCTTCTCTCCAGGAACAAAGGTCTTTCGTCTGATATATCTATCATGCCAACGCTTCACCTTGTCCTTGTACACCAAACTGTTGTCATATGCACGGTTTCTGACTTCCACAAGCTCATTCAGATCCATATCTCTCTGCTTCTGTCCCAAGTGCGTGTTCCAGTTGACCTTCTTTATTGCCCATTCTGATTTGTGCACTAACTCTGCGGGCAAATGGCACGGCTTTCCGAATACCATTCGGAATGGGGAGGTGCCTAACGGTGTCTTGTAAGCCGTCCTATACGCCCAGAGGACTTGATCTAAGATCTGAGACCAGTCCTTCCTGTCCGGGCGGACAAGCTTTAGCAATATGGTCTTCACCTCCCTATTTGACACCTCAACCATACCATTGGTTTGTGGGTGGTAAGGACTCGCGACACGGTGTTCGATGCCGTAGTCCTTCAGGAGTTTCTTCACCTCCCGATTCACAAAATGGCTACCCCCGTCTGATATCATCATTTTGGGGATCCCGAACCTAGAGATTATGTGCTCTTTGATGAATTTACAGACAGTCCTGCTGTCTGCGGTTCGGGTCGGGATAGCCTCCACCCATCTGGACAAATAATCTACCGCAAGAAGGATATACTCGAACCTGTGGCTGACAGGGAATGGGCCCATGAAATCGATGCCCCAGGCGTCAAAGACATCACAAATGATGACCAGCTGCATTGGCATCTCATCCTTGGAACCAACGGTTCCTCCCATTCTCTGGCAAACTGGGCACGACTTCGCGAAGGCGGTGTCATCGCGAAACAGAGTCGGCCAGTAGAAGCCACACTGAAGTACCTTCTATGCGGTCCTCTTCCCGGAGTGGTGTCCTCCTGCCTCCAAGCTATGGCATAAAGAAAGGACACTCTGGTATTCCTCCTGAGGAATACAACGTCTCCAGACACTATCCGATCCTTCAAAGAAAAGGATCGGATCCTCCCAATGGTAGTGTCTTGAGTCCGACTTTACTCAGTCGATTTGGCTCTTGGGCCAATCTTCGGAAACTTTCTTGGAGACAAGATAATTCACGATATTGGCGTACCACGGGAGTGAGTCGATAACAAAAATCGACTCGTCAGGGAAGGAGTCTCGAATTAGTGAAACCTCGGAAGTATTAAGATCTTCGAGACGAGAAAGATGATCGGCCACTACGTTCTTCTTTCCAGGTTTATCACGGATGTCGAAATCAAATTCCTGGATAAGTAAAATCCAATGAAGAAGACGCGCCTTCGCGTCCTTCTTCTCCATCAAATACCGTAGTGCCGTGTGGTCAGTGAACACAGTTACCGTGGATTCGATTAGGTGAGATCTGAATTTGTCCAAGGCAA
Organism: Ottelia alismoides; assembly: GCA_037367405.1. NCBI lineage: Eukaryota > Viridiplantae > Streptophyta > Magnoliopsida > Alismatales > Hydrocharitaceae > Ottelia > Ottelia alismoides. Next base: position 1,054,700 of record JAZKJV010010992.1, on the reverse strand, counting down.
ACACTACCGCAAGCATTTCCTTTTCTGTAACTGTATAGTTACACTGAGCGGAATCAAGCACTTTGCTTGCGTAGTGAATTGCAAACGGGACGCCATCTCTTCTTTGTCCCAACACAGCCCCAACAGCATAATCAGAGGCGTCCGTCATGATCTCAAAAGGTAGAGACCAATCTGGGGCTTGTAGAATGGGTGCGTCCATGATCATTCCTTGTAAAAGCTTAAAGGCCTCAAGACATTTGTGATCTACAATAAACTCCATGTCTTTGCCTAAAAGCTCAGTTAGCGGTCGGGCAATCTTAGAAAAATACTTAATAAATCTCCTATAAAATCCAACATGCCCGAGGAACGACCGCAACTGCCATACGTTGGTTGGTGGCTGGAGTCGTCTGATCACGTCCACCTTGGCAGGGTCAACCTCCATTCCTCTCTTGGAGATGACATGCCCCAACACTATGCCCTCCGTCACCATGAAGTGACTTTTCTCCCAGGAGAGCACCAGATTAACCTCACAACATCTCTTGAGGACTCGGTCCAGATTCCTAAGACAGGAATCGAAAGAATCGCCATGGACCGAGAAGTCATCCATGAAGACTTCCAGGAATTCGCCGACCATTTCGGCGAATACAGCAATCATGCACCTTTGAGAAGTACCTGGAGCATTGTATAGCCCAAAAGGCATGCGCCTGAAAGCATAGGTACTAAAGGGGCATGTAAACGTGGTCTTTTCCTGGTCCTCTGGAGTTATGGCTACTTGATTGTAGCCCGAGAACCCATCTAGGAAGCAGAAGAATTCTTTCCCCGCTAGTCTTTCTAAAATCTGATCAATGAACGGTAGGGGGAAATGATCCTTCTTCGTCGCGGCATTCAGGCATCTGTAATCCACACAGACGCGCCACGACATGGGTACTCTCGTCACGATCTCCTCTCCGTCCTCGTTGGTGGTCGTCTGAATTCCCGACTTCTTCGGGACAACATGGATTGGGTCCACCCACTTAGAGTCGGAGATTGGGTAAATGAAACCCGCATCGCACCATTTTTCTATCTCCTTCTTCACGACCTCTCATAAATTTGGATTCAACCGGCGTTGGGATTCACGAGAGGGTTTGGCTTCTTTCTCCAAGTAAATATGGTGTGAACACAGAGCGGGATTTATCTCGTGGAGATCGGAAATGCTCTAGCCTATCGCCTTGCGGTTATTCTCCAGGATCTCTAGCAAGCGAGACTCCTGCTCCTCGGTCAATTACGAACTGATGATGACCGGAAATTTCTTGTCTTGGCCCGCAAGGAAGGCATATTTCAAGGTTGTGGGTAGGGGTTTGAGCTCAGGAATAGTGTGATCGTCTAGAAAATCTGGCTCAATCTGATCTGGTTCAGTGTTGGAAGTGGCTGGATCGTTTTCTGTGATAGCGGCCACCAAGTTCGGCTCTGGAGTCGGATCGTCAAAGGTCTCCATGCAATCGGCAAACGCCTCGTCCGACTCGTCATCCTCATCTTCCGATTGTCCTAAGGATGTAAGGACTGACAGGCCCAACTGGGCCTCTACGTCATCGAAGATGTAGGGCGATGCAGGCTCAGAGCTGTACTCGTTTCTGAGGATCTCGCAGACTGACTCATGCACTGGATCATCTTCGGAGGAGATGGACACATCGGTGCTGGCTGGGTTCTGTCTCCATGGCCCAACTAAGTCTACATGCTCGCAGTCTGTTCCGGTAGAAGAGTACTCGGTGCTGGATTCGGAATCCGGTCTCTGCCATCTTGTCTGCTTCATTTCAAGTTCCTCATCTCCGCCTGGAGTTTGGAACTGAATCTTCCCATTCTTATAATCAAATAAGGCCCCTGCTGTTCTGAGGAAGGGCCTACCTAGAATGATCTGGGAATCTCTCCAATTGCGAGGGGTTTCCATATCTAGGACAGTGAAGTCCACCATGTATTCTTGCCCCTCGACTTTGATCACAATGTTCCTTAACTCTCCTTGGGACCTCTTAGTTGATTTGTCAGCGAACTGTAGAAGAGCTCTAGATTTCCTAAGAGGTTCGAGATTAAGCTGCTCATAGAGGGCTGTGGGCATCAAATTGATTAAGGAACCATTGTCCAGGAGAATGCGTGCAAACGCGATGTCATCAACATGACTCACTACATAATGTGCACCCATGTCTCTTCGTTTCCGAGGAAACGAGTTCTTTATTGCACAAGTCGTGGCTACTGATAAGATGTGTTTCTCAACACGGCTTTTGGTCTTCCTGCTAACCCTAGTAGGTGTGCATCTCACCTTAAGGTATTTTTGGAATGCAGGTGTCATTTCCACGAACTTGTCAAAAGGGATTGTGACCTTGATGTGATTATTGCAGAATTCAGCCATCTCAGGGTCATCTTTTTGGATTTTTTTAATTTTCTTCTTTCCACCTTTGAGAGCTCGGGGGAAGGGATTATTGACTCCAACTCAGGTTCGGAAACTGAAATCTTCTCATTAATTTCGGGAACTGAGTTCTTAACATGACTCTGACTCTGATACAGACTCGAACTCTGACTCTGACTAAAAAGAAAATGCTGAGGCGAAACCGGTGACGCTTCTTTCGCTTCTTCTGGACGATCCTCCTCAGATGGAGGTGCGGGCTCTTCATCGGTGTCGTCTGACTCTATGCAAATGCGAGAATGCTGCTTTGAGGACTCAGATGTCCTCTTCTTCCGCCGGTGTTGGTGGTGGTGATGCTCCTCCTCTTCTTCCTCCGAGTTCTCCTCAGGTAGAGTCTCGGAGGCTCCTTCCTTCTGTGCCCGTGCCCGATCAGGTATGGTCACGGTCCTTCCGCTCTTGAGGGACATATCATTTACATTATCGTACGAAAGGATCTCATGTTCAGATAAATAATTATCTGAATAATATACCTGATCTTGAGGTCGGTTCTGGCCCTGGTGTAAGCTGTTTGGGTTGGCCTGAACCTGTGCGGGAATTGGGGTCCTTGGCGCCATTTGTTGGTCCTGGTTACGAGAGACCCAATTGATGTCGGTCCTCATGTCCAGGTAGTCATTCTGCATCTGTTGGACCCTATCAGACAGGGTCTGGATCGCCAAGGTGAGAGACTCCAATTCGGTGGGCTGGGCTTGCTGCTGTGTAGATGCGGTCCTGTATTGGCCCTGCTGGCCATGCTGATACTACTGCTGCTGATGGGATGGTGCTGGCCCCTGCTGGTAGGTGCGCTGCTGCGGCTGGTACCCCTGTTCTGGCCTGGACTGGAAGCGCGGTATGGCAACGGGCCTGGTTTCTTGGTAGACTAGGGATGGCCGGTGTTGCTGATCCTTCCCCATCTCAATCTGCCGGACTATCGGGTCACGGCTATACCAAAGCCCGTTGATCTCATATACTGGCGGAGGCTCCTCGTATTCCATCTCCACTTGTGGGGGTGCATGATGGTTCTGCTGGGTGTAAGTCTGGTCCCAGCTGCTCTGAGACCCCGGTGCCTGTTCCTATACAAGATGGACTCGATGTACAGGTACAGGTGGTGCAGAAGGGGTAGGTAGCTTGATCTTAGCTACCTTTTCAGAGAGTTCCTCCACTTTCTTTGGAAGGCTCGAAAGAGACTCCATCTCCGCGACTCTCTTGTGGATCTGCTCGACCATGGTATGCTTGTCGGCAATCATCCCCATGCTGGGGATGAGGTCCTCAGTCAGATATCCTACAGTCCTTCGAGTTGTCTCATTGGATAAGATTGAGGGAGACAACTGATAGGCCCTTGTGGCCTGTGACCTGTCGGTTTCCGCCATCTGCTCTAGGATCTTCCGTACAGCATGCTCGTTTTTGTTCAGATAGCTTCCTCCACAGGCGGCACTGACTAACCCCTGCATCTCTGGGGTTAGACTACAGAACAAGGTCTGGACTAAGATCGCCTTCGAAATGCCGTGGCATGGGCATTTCTGCACTAAATCATTGAACCTATCCCAAGCTTCATGGAAAGGTTCACTGGGTCCTTGAGCGAAACTGGCGATCTTCGTTCTCATCTGGTTAGTCCTACTGAGAGGGTAGAACTTTTTCAAGAATAGGTCCTTGAACTGCATCCAGATAGTACATACCACCCCTAAATTCTTCAGCCAATGAGCAGCCTTATCTCCTAAGGCAAAAGGGGTGGCCTTCAGTCGGATATAATCTTGACCAACATTGGGATGGCTAAGATTGTTGCACACCAGTTCGAAGTCACGGAGAAAAGTGTATGGTTCTTCACTGAGGTTTCCGTTGAACTTCGGAAGCAGACTAAGGAAGTGGGGCTTCATCTCAAATGCCTGAGCGGGAACTGCGGGTGCTAACCAGTTCTGAATCTCGTTCTCCGCCGGGTTGTAGGTATCGACCATTGGTCGGTCGACTCCTCCAGCTACAATGATCTGTCCCATTCGTGCCATAAGATCTGCATTCTTCTGTTCGGCTTCGGCAAGGCGAGCAAGAATCTGTCGTATCTGGTCCTCATCCGGTGGCATCCTTGGCGGCATTTTGTCCTCTACTTCTGGGGATTGGAAAATAATATCGGTGTTAGATGGCAAATCATGGAAGGGATTACCGAGGCGATGATCTTCCGCGGCAATCTCGGAGGAGATAAAAGGGTTGGTTTGAGAGTAACCACCCTGAGCATGAGGGAACCAGGACTCAAGAGGGTCATGAGTCCTGGGTGGTCCAAGGTGCGCTCGGACCGATAAAGATGAATTACTTGGGGGACTCATAGAGAGATCGGTGAATAATGCGTCGAGATCTCCCCAGTCACTCATCTTGATGAAGCGAGAAGAAGATAGGATTTTACTCCTACCTGAAGCAAGCAAAAAGAACAATCCAAGACCCTGGTTTCACACTCAACACAGTGAAGGACTCGAAGTCGAGTCCAATTAATCTTGTAGTTTTTAAGTGTGATTTTCAAGCAAAATAGCAAGGATTACGCGGCCTATAGGGAAGTCGGCTCAGAGCCGGATGCGTCTTCCCTGTTTATCCTGTCGCCTAAGATACCGCCGCTCCTTCCTTTCTTCGCTCCTATCCCAAGCCGATGGATTCAATGACCACGCCCCTATCTACCTGCAAGCAGGCGGAGGCTGACAAGGCCGGAACTTCACCCCGGGGGGGTTACTGGCAGCTTGTCGCAAAGTACCGCAATTTCGCCCCTATCTACCTGAGACAGGCGGAGGCTACTTGGTATTAGTCAAAGAATCTGAAATTATTCGGCTTGTGATATTTTCTAGGATCAGTTAGAACGTGATATGGAAGACGGGGATTTGGGCTCTACCTTAATGTGTTCACACACACTCAAGTACCCTCACTTAGCCTGAATACAAGGTCGGGGATTAATCTCCCGCAAACAATTTTCAAATTTTATTCCTCTTTTTTTGGTCAATACTGTTTAGCAGTCTCGATTTTAAAGTTAGGTTATCACTTATTAAGTCCACCACAAAGCACGCCTATCGGACAGTCCCAATTTCCTATTTAATTTAAAAGAGAAAATCAGAGGGGGAAATCGAGAAAAGCCGATGCACGAAAATCGATGATGCTTATGCTGTGTGAAGAATACTTACAGTGATCCCTTCGCTTTTTTATGCAGGATGCAATACAGAACTGAAAGCTTTTTACTCTACATGCAAATGCAAGCGATGAAGGCCGCTCCTAGATAGGCAGTTCTATTAGCGTAAAGAACAGTTTAATTTTGACTAAGTACTGCGGTCTAGGTGCGTCTTTTAAGTGTATTGTGTGGTCCTAATAATTACGAGCACAAGCAATTCCTAGATTGGCTCGGGGAGCCGCTAGTGCAATCTAAATTACAATCACCCACACAGCACACGGGACACAGTTCCACTATACTTACACACGCGAGATCCCAAACGGGAACCGCTGGAAATAATGCGAAAAATAAAATAAAATACAAAGCCTCTCTTCCACACAAATAAAAATTAAAATGCTAAGTCTTCAAAGCGTCGTCGACTCCTCGCGGTCCTCGCACAAAAAACAAATTAAGGTCAGAGAGTGACACAAAAATAAAATAATGCAAGAAATAAAGGAGAGAAAATAATTACAAGAAAACCGGGGGTCAGAGTACCCGGGGAAGGAAAATCAAACACTCAAAAATTTGCTAAAATTTAACCTAAGCCGTGCCTCCCCGGCAACGGCGCCATTTTGATAACCGTCCCGCACCCTATGTTAATTAGGTCAAATTAATGTCCAAATTACTTTTAATCGTTCGTTGCAGTCGGATACGAGAGGCTAGTCAAAAACCACTTTGATTTAATATTAAGCGGTGAAATTTTTTTACTTGGTGGAGTCCAAGGTCGATCTCAGGGAGGCATCTATCTCCTTAGGTAAATTTTAAGCAATTATCCAAGTGTGTGATTTTCGGGGAGTAATTTTTTTGTCTTTTTCAATTTCTATGCAGACTTAGGCAAAAATGCAGGCCAATTAAACGTTTAATTCAATTGGGATATCAAATAAAGTCCAAAAATTCTAAAAATTGGCCAGATGATTAATGATGATGAAAATGACCTTCACTAATTTTTTTGGATTTTTCAGACACTAAATGGATTTACTGGAAATTAAATATGCAGACAGGGCGATTTTCAATTTTTAATTTTTAATAAATAACAAACCACAAATTCTTCAAGAACTAAAATTATCCTAGATGGCACTAATAATAAGGGATCCAGGAAAATTGCAAGATCTGAGTTTCAATGTGAAATGAATTTATTAAAATTAAATTGAGAAAATCACTTAACAATTTATTAAGGCCTCGATAGGTGTGCAAATGACATGAATTTTTTATGGTATGTTAAGAATATTGTCCTTAAGCTACTGTGAATTTTTGATGATTTTTGGAAGCACAGAGAATTAACTACAAATTAAAAGGTGTCACTGGGCAAAATATCTCAAAAATGCACCAATTAATTCATTAATAATTCTACTGAAATTACAAAAATATGACACGTGGACCAATAAACATTGGACAAGTTTCTGAACAAAATGCAAGTTTTATATTTGCAAAATGATGTAAAATGCAACCTAGGGATGCGTGCAAACACAGGGGTGTAAATGCAATACAGAAAAATAAATATACAATAAGCAAATATGCGGACAGGAACTAAAATGCAATTACTTATAATGCTGGGGACTTGAGTGCAAATTCTCCACAGGGCACGTGCTCCTCACGTGGGCTCAGCTTCACAGGGACCTTTTTGCAAATATGGAAAGCTCCAGGGGTCTCTGTGTAATTTTCCCAGGCCGCACGTGCTCCTCACGTGGGCGGCCTAGGCTCGGATGGCTGCGGAGGCTCGGGCCGAGGCTCGGGCGACGGTGGAGGTCTGGAGTGAGGCTCGGTGTAGCCTCGGGTCGTCCGAGCCTAGGGTTGGGGGCAAGGCTCGGTCTTCGTCGATGTGGCTGGCTGCGGGCCTTTGGATCAAGATCGATCCAAAGGATGGCGGTAATGATGCGTGGCGAGATCAGAATCCGTCAGATCTGGATAGATCTAACGGTGGTTGATGGAGGCTGAAGATGATGACGTGGCGTTCTCCTGAGCGTGGGATCAATGATGATCCTACGGTCGTTGGCAGCTCCGGTGGGCGGGCGACGTGGCTGACTGCGAATCGTTCGATCGAGATGATCGAACGGCCTCTGGGGCTTCTTCCTCAACGGCCCTCCGCCTCCTGTGGAGGAGAAGACGGGGCTCCGACGTTGTTGTCTTTGCTCCGCCCTTCCCTCCCGTTGTCGGTGAAGGTCGATGGCGAGTCGGAGGTATCTCGGAAGATGCGCGGATGGTCGACGAAGCCTCCGGTGACCTCAGGAGTGAGAGAGGGCCGTCAGAGGTTGCTGGCGACGAAGCTCGAAGATGACTCCGGCGAGCTTCCGTTCAATGAGACGCGGGGTACCTGCAAGAGTTAAAGAGAGAGCTGGAGCTCATGCGTGCGTTTGTGGAGAGGTGGAGGTAGTCGGTGAGGCCTAAGGCGTGCGGAAGATGGGTAGGCGATGGTGCTCCGGCCAAGTGGCGGAGCTGAGCTGATGAAGGTTGACGTGCGTCGTCGGGGGTCGTGAAAGCTACCGCGAGGATGGGAGCTTCGACGCGAAGCTCGGCGAGATGGAATGGAAGCGAGAGGTTGATCGATGGCGGCGAATAAAATTGGAGAAGATAAAAGAAAATAAAGAAAAAGATCGGAGATGGATAGAGGGGTTCACCTGGGGATTGGACCTCTCTCTTGGGGTCCAGGTCGTCGCTCGAGGGACCGGTGATGTCCCGAGCTCCAGCAGCTGCTCGGAGGAGTCGCTGCGACACGGCGTAGTTGCCGTGGATCTCGCCGGAGAAGAAGCCCTTCGTCGCTCACGGAATCGTCGAATTGCTATCACCAATCGAAAGCTCGGAGTTCAGGGAAGCTCTCTGGAGTGGCGGATGCGGCTGAAGTTGGCCGGTGGTGGCGTATTTATAGGATGGAGTTGGTGGGTTGGCTGGTGACGAGGTGAGGTTTGTGGTCGACGTGGGGCGACTCTGGTGGGAGTCGTGGGAAGCGAGGGAGCTGGCGAGGGTGAGGGAGGAGTGCTCTCCATCGTGGTGGTGTTGGTGGTCGGAGAGGGTGGATGAGGTGCTGCCAAGAATAGGAAGGGGGCGGCTTATTTCGCAAGGGGAGAGATCGTGGGCGAGTGGCGTCCGGAGGTAGACGACGGAGCTCCACCGTTGGATCTGGTGATCCAACGGTGATGATCGAAGCGGTATGGGACGTGTGTGATTAGATCAAGGCGCGTAGATGATGGGCCGTGATCGCGCCACGTGGAGGGCGCTGGGGGAAGCGCGGGCGAACGGCTTGGATGAGGAGATGGAGAGGATCGAAGGGACGAGGAACACCAACGGAGGAGCAGCTGTGATGGGCTCGATCAGATGGTTCATCTGCCGCCACGTGGCGAGCTCTGGAAGAGGCGCGAGCGGATGGTGCGGATTGAAGGCATGAGATGATCTGACGGCCCAGACAAAGGGCGTGCGTGGAATACCTGGAGTCATTGGATCTTAGGAGGAGATCCAACGGCTGGAAGATGAGGCGGATGAGGCAAGGGGAGCGGGCCGCGTGGCGCAACCAGAGGGCGCCACGTGGCCTGCTGTGAGTGGCTGGAAGAAGATACACGTGTAAAGAGAAGAGGGGGCCGAATTTGGAAAAACTCAAAACATGAAAGTTTTAGATCTCGATGAGATCTACAAGTTTCATGTTGACCAAAGACGGAGATGAGGTCAAATATGATACATAAATACAAAGATACAATTATACACCTATGTAGTATACAAAGTGGCCCCAAAAACCCATCTTTCCCATACAAGCTCCAAATTCAATGAAATTAGTCTAATTTTAAAGGTCTTTTAATGTGTAGTATTCTAAGAGTAAGTAGACCTAATTTGGAGTTTGTATGAGGGCTTTATGTGCATTTTAGTGTACAGGGGTTCTCAGGCTTTATTGGCTATTTTACAAAGGGGATTTTTGGCATTCTTCTCTATATGATTAACTAAGGAGTACAAATTATAGAGAAGAGATTATTTTAGTGAATGGGTATTTTACAAGTGATTTTTGGCTTCTTATTTAAATGCAAATGGACTGCTAACATGTATGAATTATGAATGTATGCAAGAATGCTATTTATGCAATATAAAGGGAAACATGCATCTATTTTCTCGGGAACAAGGCTCTATTTTTGACTTTTGAAGTGATGAATCACAGATTCATCATGGAGTGGGAGAGCTAATCGGACGGTGGCTGAGGGTCCAGGAAGAACAGGTGGCCGGTGAAATTCGCCGACCTGAAACTCGCGTGTGGGGAATCCTCGGAGGCTGCTGAGATGCTGAGAAGAATCGCCTCGGTGGTCCGCAGCCAATGGACTACTCCGATGATGGCGAGGAGCTCTGGAGAGCTCCGGCGATGGTGAAGAGCTGGAGCACATGTGCTCTGATGTTCCGACCTCCAGATGAGGTCGATTTGACCTGATACCTGCACAGGAAGAAAGAGGGGTCGAGGGCAAACTACCACAACCCGTTAGCGCATGTGGAGGATGAAAGATGCGTCGGGGCGAAGGTCCTCCGGTGATGCGGCGGAGGAGGAGGACCGAAGTCCCTGCTCCGGGGCGAGTCAGGGTTGGGTGGCTGAATGAAGAATGTGCGGAGAAGTCTGACAAAGGTGGTGGTGCGGTCGGGTGGACAGATGGGTCGTCGGAGTGGGCTAGCGAAGGCGGCTGAGCAAAAGGGGCAAAAATCAAAGATCCAAAAATTACGCTAAGCTACTGGCTAAATCAACTACCTAGTGGAGGAATCCGACTGTGCTGGTGCTCGGGGAGCTCCGGGAGTCATTGCCTGCAAGGGAGCGTCGAGTCCCGAGGCTGGGCGCGCTTGCGGCGGTGCATGGCGGCGAAGCCACCAGATCCAAGGTTTCCCGGCTGCCCGAGCCTCACTTCCACTCCATATCGCACCGCTGTCACTCAGGCGAGGTGGAGGAGTTCCTTGGCGTCGAGGGGGAGGACAAGAGATGAAGGAACTGTGCGGCGGAGCAGATGTTATATATGTCTAGGGGTCTGGCTTGAAGATGATCGGGCGAGCTTATCGGAGCTCGGACCCCGATAACCCACCCCGGGCGTGGATCATGGATCTGCAAGGAAGGAATGGAGCCCGGGGTTTGTGGATTTGGGTGTCGGATCGAGTGTGGAAAATATCGAGAAATCGGGTCAAAAACTCAGATCCGAAACATATGTGGTCCAGGGGGAGAGTTGACCGGGGGGTCAACATCCCCTATGGACCAATCAGGAGCGGCCACGTCAAAAAGAATTGGAAATTCATTATAAAATAGCAAATGGCCGAATTAGGAAAATGTTAAAACATAAAAAATGTTGATTTATTTATAAACTATTTTTATGTGATTTTTATTTATTTTTTTGAAATAAAAATTAGGTATTTACAATATAGTATTATATACATAGGTATATACAATATTGTATTTTTTATTTTGATTTTTAATTATTTTATTTTGTACATTTTTATTCCAATTTTAAATTTTATTTATTTACGAAATAAAATTTGGAATAATTTGGTATTTTTATTTTATTTTTATTATTTATTTACAAAGGATAAATAAATAGGTATGTACATCTATTTACATGGTATATATACAAGGTTAGTTTTGATTTTTATTTTTATTTCTTTTTATTTTATTTTTGTTTTTATGATTTTTATTTTATTTATTTACATTATGGAATATAGAATATATACAACTTTTTATGGAATTTAATTTATTTATTTACAAGGTGAAATAAATAGAAAAATGCTTTCTATGTACAAGGTGTATATACAATAGATGAGGGATTTTATTTTCTTTTTAGTTTTCTTTATTTTTTCTAATTTTTATTCTAATTTCATATTTACTAATATATACAAATAAATACACACCCATTTTTTTATTTATAGGAAAATATTTTTATTCTATTTACAGGTATATGTACAAAAGTGAGCTTCCTTATCTCCCTCTACTTGGGTTTTTATGCCGTCAGGCCCATGCTGAGCCCTCCCTTGGCATTAGGTCGCTCAATATTTATTCTAAATATCTCCTTCTTTTTCTTTTATATCTTTATTCTTTTATTTATGCACAAAAACATGCTAATTATGCATATTTACAAAATGCATGCTGAATGCTAATTATTGATATTTACATATATCTACATGTGTTTGGCAAAGGTTTTGTGGCTAAAATAAAAGATTAAAGAGTGATGAATGGATATTCATCAGACGCGGGCATGGGAGGGTGCGGCGGCGATACTGGAAGGTGAAGGCTCACGAGGAAGCACACGACCGTTCATTGGAAGTGCTCGGAGGAGTGGGTTTGACCGAGGGAGATGGGTGACCCTGGTGAGCCCGCACCCACGAGCAGGGATGGCAGCACAGGCAGGGGTGGGGGAGAGCAGGGAGCAGTATAGGCAGGAGGGGGACTCCATCGGCTGGGGGGGGGGGGGGGCAGGGAGCAGCGTCGCCTGCAGGGAACAACGACGGAAGGGGGGTCGGCGCAGGGTGCAGCATCGGCGGGGGAGAGGCTCCATCAGCACAGGGGGGGTGGGGGCGCAGGGAGCAACATCGACGAGGGAGAGGCTCCATCGGCCTGGGGGGTGGGGGCGCAGGGAGCATCATCGACGGGGGAGAGGGCTCCATCGGCCCAGGGGGTGGGGGCGCAGGGAGCATCATCGGCGGGGGAGAGGGCTCCATCAGCCTGGGGGGGGGCAGAGAGGGGGGAGGGAAGGAAGGGGGGCTCCGTCAGCCAAGGGGGCAGCAGGGAGCAAGCGACCTGGACGGGAGGAGGGGAGCTAGGGTATTTGGGTTGTACGGGATGATGAGTAGCACTGAATGTAAATTGGGTAAACAAAATGGGTATAATAAAAAGAACATAATGGATTCTGGTTATTTTAAATGGTTAAATGAACAAAAGTTAACCATAGGGTCTGTCGAGTAAGGGTCAGAAAGTTTAAGGGGGCGGGGGAGGAATTATGATGTTTCAAAGGTTGTAGAGGTAATTTGAAAAGATTATAGGGCCTGCCGGGTAAAAATCTCTTTTATAAAAGATTTTAGGGATTTTTAATTCTTATGTATTTTTTTCTATTTTTAGTGATTTTTGGTCTGAAGGTTTAATATATTAAATAAACAAACTATATTTTTTGAGAATTATTCAAAATGATTTCATATTTTTTATGAGTTTTTAAGCTAAACCGGGCAAAAATATTCTCTTTTTATTTTTATAAAATAATTAAATGTCTAACAATAAAATCCAAAATTATTGCAGGAATCTACACACTAACAATCACCTAATCCTATTTTTTTGGGATTTTTTGGAGCACACTTGCTATATTTAATAAATAGAAATAAACAAACAAAATTCAATGAATTAGTAGGGGCATATATGCAAATAAAGTAAAGATTGAGGATCAATGTGCAAATATACCCAAAATATATACTGTTATTCAAATTTCTTGGACTAGATACAAATAACGAAATCTAAAAGGGCATCAATGCAAAATAGCCAGACCCATGCGAGCTGCACTAGCAAGGGACCAATATGCAATCTCAGAGAATCCAGGGTCCTACTTTCAAATTACCCAAATTAATTTATAACTACAAATGAAAGTTTGCGGATAAATATTAATATACAAAAATAAGGGGGCCAGATATGCAATTTTACCCCCACTGAGCGTGATCAGACGGTGTAGCTCCGCCCCACTTGCGACGCATCACGCTCCTAATGTGCAATGACAATTTGCAGGATGCGACTGAAATTAGACCCTCGAGAAGGATCTGACGGTGAAGGCTCGACGTGATATGATGGCGGCTATAGCGTGCGAAGAACATGGCCTGATCCAACGGTGGGGGGGGGCGATGGACGAACACGGAAGAAGAATTGCCAAGGCGAGCTTCTTCCGGTGAGATCTTTCCCCTTAGTTGTCTTCTACTGCTCCAATGTGGCCCAAATGGCTCCTGGCATCTTCCTCTATCTTCTAGGGCTCCAAAATATGATGATGATCACCAGAGCCCTCCCTCGACGTTGTGAATCTAGAGAGCTTTGAGATCCTTTAGCGACTCCAATATATCCTCCAGATGGGCATGGGACGTCCGAGACATGCACAGGGAGAAAAAGTGGTCGAGGGAAAAGTGCCTCTACCCATTAAATGAGGAAATGGTGGCTAGTGGGTCGCAACCTTGGTATCCTGCGGAGCGACAGAAGGGGGAGATTCAATGATTCAATCCATAAGGGATTAAGGCGAATGGAGCGTGTCGGGAGGTGAAGAAGGTGATGGGGAGTCTGCTGGAGGTGGAGTGGAGTCGAAACAAGGTGTTTGTACGATGAACAGGGGTGGTTGGAGATTTAGAGCTCCAACGAAGATTAAAGTCCTAAACTAATCTAAGACAACAAATCAAACGCAAAATAAATAGCTTAAAACAAAACGTACGACTAAAATTAATCTAAAAAGCAAAAAAATACCTCGCTCAGCCAGAGCCAAGGAAGTGGACCTCAACGGTGGTGCTTCGCCGGAGGTGGATGGAATCAACCAAAGACCTCGCCTGACTTCGCTACTCTTGGCTATAGAACTCTCATGTCACAAGGTTCGATCCAGAGCACGGGATAGGGAGCCGAAACAGGGGCCAAAAGGGATTCGAATTTTGAAAATATGGAAGGGCGAGCTTATGTACCAGGTGACTGGAGGGAGACGACTCGTCTCAATGATCCACAACTCGAGGAATCACCCTCATGTGATGGAGGTAAGAACGAGGAAGAAAAGTCAAGGAGGAATCTTCCCCAAATAATGAACATGACGTGCGACAAAAATCAAGGAAACATGGTCTAATGAGGTCTGATAGGCTTAGGATCTCAGTTAGAAAATTGATCGAGGGCAACTGGAGGTGAACTCTTGTTGGTTCATGTGGACCAACCAGAAAAAACCAGATTTAAAATTATTTATAAAATTGATAATAAATAATAAATGATTTTATTAATTTTTAGTTATAAAGTACAATATGTTTATTATTTTCTATAGTATTCTAATATGAATTTTATTTATTTTTTCGAGTTAATTTATTACAGTTTATGTTTATGGTTTTATTTATAGGTATATTCATCTATGTTTTGGATATTTTATTTTTATTTTGTATTTTTGATTTTATTATTTTATTTTATTACTTTATATATTTATAACTTCTTTTTGCATACATAAATATATTTTTATTATATTTTTCTAAAGTGTTTTGTACACTTAAATAAATAAGGGTTTATGTATTTCATCTATGTATTTTATACACACATTTTATTTTTGTGATTTCTTTTCGGTTTTATTCTATTTTAAATATGTATATATATTATAAATAATATTTATATAGTAATAAAAATATAAATGTATAAAAAAATATAAAATAAATAAAATGAATATTTTATATAGGTAAACTATACAATAGGGGTCTGAAACCTAACTTTCACACCTTAGCTCAAAAAAAATGAAAACGCACCTTCATTAAATAACTTATTAAAATTTATATACAATTAAATATAATTTTGATACATTTTGAGTTTTTATTTAGGATATATGGGTCTAGGAAGTTTAGATTTCAACTTTTTTTTAGTATAATTTGTACATTATATATTATTTTTATATAAACTCAATTTTATATTTTTCTGTACATTATTATCTACAGCTTTCATGTATGTAAGATTATTTAATTGATGTATAAAATATCCAAAATAAAATAGGTCCCAAAAATGAATTAATGGTGAATAAATAAGTAGGATTTATTGGTTATTATTTTCCCTTATCTCCCCCTACTTTATTCCTTGTCGATCCAGTCATCAAGATGCCAAGGTCTCGGGGTAAGAGTCATAAAATACCTTTGGTATTTTATTCCTTTAAATTTTATCTTTATTCTATAATTTTAGCATTAAAAATATTATTTTTTATACAATAAATAGAACAAAGAATGAATGTTAATATGTACAAAATATTGCTATTTACAGGCATTAGCTGAGGTTTATGGCCAAAATGATAGAATAAAGGTGATGAAATGGAGATTCATCCCCTACTGGTAATGAAGAAAGTCTAATAAAAAAGTGGTCATGGGTTCAATCCTAGGCACCGCACTTTTATACCAAAAAATGCCATTTTCCATAATGAGTCAGACTTGGCTCAATCCCAAACTAGGCTCAATAAAGGGTTCGGCTCGAGCCTTATCGAGCCCGAGATGGCTCGACTCATTGAGCTCAATAGACAACCCTACTACATGCCCTTGCCACAGCCTTCACCTACCATCTCAATCCTCCACGCAATCGCATGCCCCCTTTCCTCCATCTCCATGTGCATAAATAAACCCCAATCCCTGCCTTTTGCTTTTCGATCCCCGTCCAGCCATTGTAAACCATATCCTTATTGCATTTGATGATCCTGGAAACAGCAAGAGCATCTTGAAGGTGTCAGCATGGAGAAGAACAGTCTGGAGGTGGTGATCAAAAGTATGCCGGCGTAGATCCAGCGAGCCTCTCTGCTCCTTGGCTCCGACTAGGTACGAGCTATTCTCTCATTCATTTTCTCATTTTATTCCCATAGCTTAGTTTTTAGATCTTAGTTTCTTTAATTAGGTGTTAGCGTAGCTTAACTTTAGCAATTTAAGTTTGCTAGAGCTTCTTGCCCCAATTCGACGTCATTGTCAACCCTCTGTCCCCTACTCACCATTTCGCTTCACTTTCATCGCCTATTCTCTTGTTTTCCCCCTCGATTATACAAGAATCGAGGTTCGTCAAGTTTCCATCCACTGTCATCGACGAAGATCATTTGCCATGTCATCCTTTGCTTGCTCTCAGCTTTAAATTAGGTCGAGGAGACACCCATTGAGCCACCAAATATTTTTGTACAGGTCTAAAGTGTCGAGAGCCTTCTAGAGCGGCGAATTGAGCCTTTTTCAGCTCCTAGTCAATAAAGCTACAAGCCCCCCCAAGTCCCAATCGATGGGACCAGGAACTCTTTAAGGACAACCTTCAGACACGGGGGAGCTCCAGCAATGTCTTGGACATGTCCGATCGAAAAACAAAGGTCAGAGAAGGGAGATTTCAGTGATTAAAGTTCGCCCAGGTAACATTCTTTAGTTGTTCCTCCAAGTGACGCTAGAGACATTCGATTAAGAACACTATCCAGATCTAGTCTAGGCAGTCCAATCTTAAGTGAAGTGCCATTAGGGCATGTAGTTCGATCCATTTAAGTGAAGACATGTGGTGCGCGCTCTGTCGTCGGATGGCACGCCTTATGGGGTAAATTGTATATAACATCCACTATATCTATTTATTATGTTTCAAGTAGAACCTTACGCCTTACATGTTGTGCCACATAAGGCATTGTGAAATTTGTAAGCAAACCCTCATAACTTTTTATAATTTGTGTTTAATATTATAAGTTCTAAAACTAGTGTAGTACTTTTTGGTAAATTTGCACGTTGTGCCCTAAACTTTCGTATAATTGCAAAAATACCCCTACTAGCATTGTATTTCATTTCTTGTTATTTTATTAATTTGCTCCTGTATGCTATAAATATTGGGAAACTTATTGTAGGTGCCTGATATATTGCTCATTCATGTTTTATTATAATTTTGTCATTTACTTGTATTTTCCCATTTACTAAAAATTATTTAGGAGCTAAATATTCTTTCTTTAGATATAAAAAATAAAAAATTATAAAACTAACTTTAAAAATTAAAAAAAATCAAAGTATGTTTATTAATATATATTTTAACACCAGACCAAATATAACAAAAAATAAAAGAAACAATAAAAATTACAAAACCCAAAATACTTATAAAAATCAGTACAAATTTTACAAAATTTCAAAAAAAATATTTTTGTTTTTTGATTTCTTTATTTATATTATATATTAAAAATTAAAATTATTTTTGGTACCAACCTATTATATAATTTTAAAACCCAAAGCAATCCAGCATATTGATAAAACTCACTATTTTGATATATTTATATAAAAAATAAATAAATAGCAAAAATTATGTAAAAATTACAAAATAGTGAAAAATATAAAAATAAAAAATATTTTATTTTTAAATTTCTGACTATATTTTTATTTATTTGAAATTATAGAACATATATATATATATGTCATAATACTTATATACTTATTATTATTATTTATAAATACCTTTATATATATGTTTAAAAACCTTAAAAAATAAAAATGATAGTTCCTGTATATATGTCCCTATATTTATATATATTTAATTATTATATATCCTAATATAATATTTATAATATACATATTATTGTAATATATATATACATATTATATCTAAAAAATAAAAAGAAACTATAAATTTGCAAATTTAAAAAGAAAATAAAATTCAAAACATAAAAAATATAAAATAATTAAAAATCCATAATATTAAATATCATATTTGTAGGGTATAATAAATTTCATCCTGCCTTTTATTTATTGTCTATTCATTATTGTGGGTTGATTGTTTATCTTATTAATTGATTTGAGCACCGAGTGTCGTGAGAGCAGTCGACATAGCGATCATCGGATTTGACTTGTAAGACACCGCAAACCCTCCATGACCGGACATTAGGTGCCTCACATCTCTCACTCTACACTCGTCCACCTACACAAAGACTTGGAGCTCTTAAATGAAGATGAATTTATCTGTTTAAACTAGTGTGTGAAGGTTTGTTGGCTTCATAAAGGAGACTATCATACCAAACTCTTCCAAGCAGTGGCTTCTGCGATAAGGAGAAAAAACTCCATCTTCACCCTTAGAGATAGCTAGAGCATCCTACATACCTCTAACGATAAGATTTCCCAAATTACTACTTCCTTTTACCACAAACTTTACCCTTCTCCTGAAAAATATAAATAAAAAACAAAAATAGGTCCTTTCTATACAAGTCAATTTAACTTATATTTTATATGTTATATTTATTTTTTTCTTAAAAAAATCTTTAAAAAAATTCCAAGCAGCTTATATTTTATATTATTCTAATAAAATATCATATAGTACTATTATTGACAACAAAATAAAATAAAAAACCATAAAACTCCTAAAAGGGTATTTTATACTAAAAATATGTTTTTAATTTGTTTTTTAATATTTTTTTGGAAAAATCTTCTTCCAATATTTTAGATAAATTTATTTTAAGAAATTTTTTTAATTTTTGGATTTGAGGCTTTCTACTATTTATTTCGTGCACATTTTTAATTGAAATACCTCTCTTTGTGTTTATTGGTTTTTATGGTCAAAACGTGGACCATGAGACACCCACTGTAGTCCAAAATCTCGCTAAAATCTCCACTCCCATTGACCAATACCCTTCATCTCATCTCTCTCCCCCATGTTGGAATGTTGACCCGCGGCCAACTAGTTCCACCCCTGTCTTCACCCTCCCATTTCCATGTAACAACCCACCAACCACATTACTTCTTCTTACATCTTGGGCTTCCCCCATCACCCAGCTTCGGCCTTGTCCTGCTGCCACCTCCTCCTTGTGCAGACCACCTCCAATAGTTATCATTTCTTTTATCTTCTCCACTGTAATAAATTGAACTCAACCCATCCACCAAGTTCAAGATCTAAGCACCATCATCCTTTCCTCTTGGTTGATGACTTAGAGTTAGAGGCAAGGTGAAGCCATAACGAGCTGTGCATTGGTATTTGGGTGCGCTCTAGTTGTGTGCAACCATCGTACTGGAGATCCAACTCCGTCAAGCCTCTTCCCCCACAGGAATCGAGGCCATACATGGTCATTCTCATTAGAGAATCAACCACCACAGACAACTTCCTTCACATGACATGTTTTTCTTCTTGTCGATAACTCTAGTTTAGTATAGTTATTTTTCTTCTTGTTCTTAGTGTATAACTCACCCAATGTTTGAACATGTCCCCTACCTCGGCATGACTTGCACTTCTATCATCGTCCTCCTCCCCGATTCTTCATCTCTCCTCACATAACCTCCAACCAAATCCGGCCATGCTCGGTGGTTAGAGACTCCATCTTCTTCATCCATAAAACTGAAGACAAACCCATTCACTCCATTTTTTCCTTTGCACTTAACATTGGATGAGACCAAAGCTCGAGACCCTCTTCGTCCTTGCAGGTTATCAGATAGAGGGCGACCATGCCCATCACTGGAACCCACACACCACCCTCACGGTATAGCATCACCAAGTACCGCCGACATCCCTTATTCTGCAGCCCGTCAAGACAATGGGGGGTTGTGTGCACTACAATATTCATTGGATACCACCTCTCTTTTCATCTCAACAATCCATGCAAGAGAGGACAACATCCCTCAGATTATTTCCCCCTTCATCCAAGCGCCTCCAAGCGTGACACATGTCAGGAGAGGGCCTTTTTGCATTCCGGCCCTCGTAACTTTTAGAAAATCAGAGGAAGTTTCAGAATTGTTTTATAACCAACATTTTTGTTCTTTCATTTGCATCAGTAACCATGTCTTCAAGTAGTTGTTAGTCTTTCATTTGAACTCTTTTTTTTGTGAAATTTATTTTTTTGGAAAGCTGGCATCAAACATTATAACTAAGTTTCACAATATTTTGATGCACGGATAATTAATGGTTAATTTTGTAGTCTGGCTACTTGTTTGGATTATTTCGTTACGTGATATCTCTCTCCCATTTTTGGGTATGTTGTCAAAATTAATTTGACCAAACTTGTGATCGAGTTTTATCCGAAGAGAATTTGATTTTTGGCATAAAAATTTTTTACAATATTTTGAGCGATTTATTTATTCAAGGCCAATATTTGCTCTAATTGAAAACCTAAAAATATGTTTTTTTTCCCTTGTTCTTGCTCTATAGTTAGGGATTTTTGTTATATTTTTATTATGTTATTTTAGTTGTTTAAGAATAAAAAACATCACTTCAACATCTATGTAGTCTTTTATTTATTTTTGATGATTCTTATTGCCTCAGAAAAATACCAAAAGACTAGGGTATATGTCTCTCACTGAGATACATGTCACTTCCAAGAATATTTGAGAGTTATTGTGTCTACTTCTAGAAATAACGAAAAGACCAAATAGCTTATAAAGATCACAAAAATCCATATAAAATATAATTATGAATTGGAATGTACTCTGGACACTTCTTTGAATATATTTTGAGAGAAAAATAACCATCAAATTTTAATCATTATTTTTTAGCTAAAATATTATTTTTAAAGTTGATTTCATTTGCCTTTTGATTTCAAACTTTCTTTTTATTTGATTTTATTTCCTCTCTTTATTATCTTAAAAAATACCCAAAAGTATTTGAAAAATATAAAAAATCACAAAAACACATAAGTGAGCATAGCAACTGAACATATGACTATTTGTGAGACCCCCGATCTGTTTAGTGAGTTGCTTACTCGTGTTCAACCCAAGATACACTAACCTGATAATTAGAAGTGTTCAAATAAATTTATTTGATTATTTATCTGAATTAGGTACTATAGCTTGAAATTACTAGCAGACCGATTCATGTTGTTATTGAAATGGCATCGTTATCAAGGAGGCCCAATGAATTGGGTCAGATTTTCCATATTTATTTTTCTTCTTTTATTTTCTTGTTTATTCATCTGCATTATTTATTTTATTTTGCATTTATCATTTATATATGTGTCTGTTGATTTCATCTTCTTTTTGAAGGGTTGGAGTGACCGAGTGGTTTCCTAGGAAGCTGAGCACCTAGAGATATTGGAGGACGACATCGACTAGTGAGGTGACTAATATGGCGTGAGGAGAGGAGGAGATTTGCACCGTAGGATCAGTGTGGAATTAGCTTAGATTTAATTTTTAGTATTTTCTTATATTTTTTTTGTAATAATGATGAATCTCGGATTCATCACTCTGAATCTCATTAATTAAGCTCAAATCCCTCAATATCATCAGCATTTCTGCATCTATTCAGCATAATTAGCATTCATGGATGTTTTAAAAAGAATTGCATTTTATCCATTATTTCTGCACAAAATAATAAGCCAAAATTCCTAGCCAAAATTGACTTGTAAATAACCTAACTTCCCTAATTTTTAACTAATTCATGCTAACTCCGAATGACCCAAAACCACCTCCACTGTGTATATATCACTAACAAGAATAAATGAAAAATTCAAAAAAATCATTAACCCAAAAAGTGGACCAAAAACCCAAACCCTAGTTTCAGGATTTCCGGACTAAAAACCTCATATCTTCCCCATCAACTGTCTGTTTTAATCCTACTCACTTTTAAACTAATGTACATTCAATTACCTTCAAAACAAGATAGGTTCAAGAGAATCAGAGCTCATATGTGAAAGTTGGGTTTTGGGCCTCTTTTGTACATTTTGTATTTTAACGGTTTTTGACCTAGTATTTTATGTATATAATTAATCTATTTTAGTTTATTTATTTGTCATTTGTCTTCTTTGATGAAAGTTTTATTAAAAGCGCAAAAATCCAAATCCAAATTGAGCTTGAAATCAAAGAAACAAATTGAGTTTGAGTCTTCACTAACCACTTGTACAAAATTAGTCTTTTTCGTATTTTATTTTATTTCTTCTTTTTCTTAATAAATAAAATCCAAAAAATTAGATTAATGTGTGAATATTTATTTTAATTTTACCATATTTTTTTTCCGGATTTTTGTCTGGTCTAAAAATAACATAAAAAATATAAAACCAAAAATCAAGGTATTCTATATACATGGGATACCCCAAAAATTCACTTTGTGCATTTGATCGATTTTGTTTTTAAAGTCTTCATAAATGTTGTAAATCTCATCGAGACGAGCAATTTTTGTGAAGAAACTTTTTCTATCTGAGGCAGTTTGCTATTTATTTTGTATTTTACAATGAATTTAATTTTGGATTTTTGTGATGCTGACACGTGGCAGCTCCTAGAGCCACCACTTGTCAGTCGTTTTTGAGGTTATATTAATTCATTTTAATAAAAAATTTAAAATCAACGCATGTACAGGGCACCTGTTTCCCAGGCATGTGCGACGCACGTGCCGCGCCTCTCACCCCCAGCTTAACACGCGTCACTCCCTCGGCCGCTCGATCTCGGTTGATCGGACGGTTGAGGATCATCGTCCTCATCAGGCTTCCTTCCCCCTTTTGGAAGTTCCGCTGTGCCTCCGCTAATTCCGCCGCCGCTCCGCTACAATCGCTGTGTGCCGCCACTCTTTGAATCCCCTTCCAAACTTCGTCAACATCCAGTGAATCTCGTCATCTTCAATCACCAGATCCTCCGCCAATTGTGGCCTCGAATCCCCAAATCAAATCATCGACCACCCTCCTTTCCTTCACCGGTGAACCCTTCCCCTATTTAAAGAACGACTCTGCCCCAGAGGTCCAACATCCGTCGATATGCTATTCGAGGGTGCCGGGGTGACAGACCAGCCCCCCTTCAAGCGGCGAGATCCGAAGCGCTTCACTGTGCTTCGCCTGCAGCCCAAGCGCCATCCGCCCGCTGCTCTGCTCGGTGATAACTCCGTCGAGCCAATGATCCAATCACGACTTCACCGCCAACTTCCTCCGCCGTACTGCTCTCCTCCGGGCTTTCACGTCGAGCCAACAACGCTACACCTCCGATAATCATCTTCATCACCTCGTCTTCACCGACAACGACCAATACCGCCACGTCAATCGCCGCCACGCTTCGTGCATCAACTCCGGCCTTTGTCTTCAACAATGGCCGCCAATCATTCAACGAGCCACAAGTGTTGCTTCCCCGAGCAACACCTACTCCGCCGGTTCATCGTAGTTGATGAAGAAGCTCCGCCTACGTCCCGGACTCCAGAACGCTCCAAGCACTGTCAGATGGATAACACTGGTCATTAGGGATGTTAAAGCATTAGAGATCCCCAACCATCAGATCAAAGGATTATCAACGCTCAAGATCTGCTCCTGACCTAACGTCTGAAACACATCCGAGCTAGTAGCCTCGGACCAGGCTGTGGCACGCAAAAGCGCCACGTGGAGGTCGGTACCGAGCCTCTACCTAAGCCGGCCTCAGCACGTGTGTGTCAGGTGACACGTGGGAATATTTCAATAAAACCCCCAGTTCTGCCAGGATTTACAAAGCATCCTCAGGGGTCACGTGCATAGCACGTGACCTGCTGGGTATTTTACAGAAGAGCCCTCGGAGATTATTTGATTTGCCATCCATCCCCCGCCGACCAGAGGGCAGGTGCTGTGTACGAGCCCCTCTGGATATTTTGCAACGAGGCCCTCAATTATCGGCAATTACAAATAGCCCCTCTACTTTTTTATAGTTATTTTATTTATTGTATTGCAGTTATACGTTGTGTTCCCATGTGTTTTCTGACTATTCTCTGCATAATTTTATCTATCAAAAATTGGCATTTTGTTCCTCATTAAATTGTCTACATTTTTACATATTGTGGACATTTTTGTGATCATTGGTTAATTAATAATTAATTGTTTTGTGGAAAATTACATATTTTGCTCATTTCATGCTCTAAAATTTATAATTAACTAACCGTTGCTCTAAAAATTCTCGAAAAATCAAAGATTGTAGAGTTAATTGTGGTTAAAATTTTATCCAAAAAGAATTGCATTTGTATGCACAGTTTTCCTGTAAAAATCATTTTGCATCTTTTAATATTTGATTTTTATAGGTTTAGACTCTTGTATTTTTGAGGTTTGGGATTTTTCTAAGATCCGTTACCTAGTGATAGATCTTAGCTAATTTTATCCCTTGAAAATAATTAGATTTAGTATTTATTACAAATAAATATTGAAATTCATTTTGTTTGTATTTAAAAATTCATAAAAAAATAATCTTGCACCCAAAAATTCCAAAAATATTACACTGCATTCATTTCATCATACTTTACATCTTAGCCAAGCTTCGTATTTTTCGGACATTGTTTGAGTGTAATTTACATTTTAGTCCTTAAAATAGGCTAAAATTGCATTTTCGCATTAAAAATTACAAAAAATAACCGCCATGAAAATCGCGCACAAATTTTGATAGACATAATTCTAGGTTGTTCTATTGCCTTCTTGTATTCGACCTTGGGACTTGCCCAAGTAAAATAAACATAAAACCACACGATTAAAAATTGACGAAATAATTGTGGTTATTTTCTTGACCGATTTCGATTGCTTCCTATAACGAAACGACACTCACAATTTTTAGCGGACGATCAAACCAAATACACATTTATTTAACAAACGCAAGTCACGGACTCGTCAAATGGCACTATTGCCGAGGAGGCAAACGGCTTAGTTTTTTTATCTACAAAATACTTTTTCGGTTTTCCGCATTCGGGTAGTCTGACCCCCAAAATTTTCACTATAAATCGCATTTTTTCCTGCATTTATTTTTCTTATTTTATTTTTGATTTATTTATGAGTCACTCTCTTACATTCTCTCTCTTATTTTTCTTGCGAGGTACCCGGCATACATGGAGCGGTTTTTCAAGAAACCGAAGCATCTTCACCGACTTCCGAAAAAGCTGTAATTAAATTAAGATCGAGTCGAGTCATGAGAGAGCGTAGAGTCTAGGATTTTATTTTCTGCAAATTTTTTATTTCTATAATTAATTGCTCATTTCTAGCTGTTTTTGATTGGACTCTCGCGTGTCTAAAAAAACCTTTAACCTTCTTCTGTGGTGTGTCGTGGCCTGTTTCACTCTTCGGTGAGGGTGGGGCCCGACTTGAGTGGCGATTAGGATAGACCTGCACATACGGCTCTCAAAGCATTTTTTATTGTGCTCGTAGGACCTAAGGCCACACTTCATTATAATTGAGATGCACATAGATCGTTCAATTTAGCCAAATTTAACTCAATTCTTCCCCGCTAATAGAACTTTCTACTAGGTACGGTTTTTCATCGGCTTGCATCCATATAGAATAAATTTTTCAATATTGTATTGCATCCCACATGGAGATTGCGAGGAATCACTGTAAGTCTTCACTCTGAGCATACATCATCGTTTTTCGTGTGCATCGGCTTTTCTCGAATTTCTCCCTCTTGTTTTGTCACATATTTCTAAAAGGAATTTGGGACTAGACGGTAGACGTGTATTTCTGCTCACTTAATTCTTCAGTGATTGCCTAATTAAAATTGGAACTGGTAAATACCGCTGATTTCAAATTAACCCATAAAATCAAGAATTTTTGTAGGAGAGTAACCCCGACCTTGGATTCTTTTTTTTCTAAGTGAGGGACGACACTTAAGGCTAGAGCCCAAAACCGGATTTTCATACTGGCTACTGATTCTACCATAACGATTAGCTACTTCTCAGTGAGGATCTACGGGTAGCCGGTAAACGGTCCGGATTTCCTTAGCACAGTGGGTGGTTTAGAGGACACTGTGTAAGGCTCCATCCTCAAGTAGCATAGGTAGCCATTTTACGGTCCGTACTTACACCCATATTGGCTGAAAGTAGGTGCAACTAGTCATAAGAATTCGGGCCGGTCATTACGAAAGTTTCCGACACCTAATAGCTCGATAAATTCTTTCCAAGATTGTCTTATCACCATTTAAAAGTGAAAAGATAATAGTCGAACTCTTACGGCTTCATTGTGTGAGTTGGTGAACCCAGGGTTTGATTTGTGTTTGCATTGGTGTGCATGAACTGATATCGAAGATCAAAAGCCGTACATTTGATAAAATTCCTTTTAACTATCCCATGCAATCATCTCTCTCCTGTCTTGATTTAAACCTCATCATGGAACTTTTGTCTGAAAACTCTCTGTATCCAAATCATGAAAATCATTGCAAAACCAAACCATCATTCCTTTCAGTTCGTTTAAAAATAGCCGAACATTTATCTGACAATCCATCAGAGCTATACTATGAAAATGAATTTGTCTCGGTTAGGCCCAAATCAACTAAATCCTCTTATTTCAATAATCCTCCAACATTTGCAGGAGACTTTCACCCGCGGATGAATTCAGCCCCCTCAATGAATTCCTACTCTAATCATCCAACCACACATAACCACCTACTATCTTGGACTGAATTGTCTTATTCTCGGTTTCTCGCTAATGAACCATTTCAAGATCAAATTACTTTTGAGTCTCATGACTGGCCGAGAAATCAAATTCACCCTATGGAGAGGCCTACACTTAATTATTATCAGAGTTGGATTGACCGCAACGATCAAATCCCTATTAACCAATCCAAGTATCACTCCTTTGATCAGCCTATACATACAGAGGACCAAATGGATGATATAGACACATATGCATCATGTATGACTCCATTATTCGAGGATAAGATCAATCATGACCAAGGAAGTAGACTCTACTCAAACCATGATTACATGCCTGAGTCACGGCATGTTGAGTATGAGACATACACATTCCCGCAAAATCCTTCCACTGAGCATACTCCTTACATAATTTTTGAGGAGAAAATTTCAAAAAATAACAATGATATGTTGGGTAATCAAAGAAAATCTCCTCTCGGCACATACAGGAAAATGGAAGATGAAATTTTTGAATCTCAAAAACATACACCGACTGCTCCCATGATAGATCACGAACATACTTTTGAGGATGATATTTCGAGGATAAATACAAGATTCGAATTAATAGAGGATAGATTTAAAAAATTTACCGATCGACTAATTTCACTCTCTGGGAGCTCAAACATAAAAATGAAAGATAAAATGATTGGATCTCATTTTGACAATTTTGAAGATATCCAGAAACCTAGGGATGATTCTGACAGCAACACTTCTGCTTATTATTCTCCTAGACATGACTATGCATCTGACTCCTTCTTGGAACATCAAAGACCCTACTCATCTACGAAAGACACCACATCACCACGCCGCACAGAAAATACAAAAAAATGGAATATTTTAAAACCATAAAAAATCAAAAATCTCGAAAAATACATAAAAATTGAATCTGAAGAAGATCTTAAGAATTTGGATCTTGTTGTACGGGAAGCACTTGAGAAAAGATAGATTTTTGAACTTCCCTTTATAAAGGCCATTGAACACTTCCCCGACCTTAAAGGATTTGTAATGGACCAATTAATAATGAAAAAGTCAGGAAGGATAAGAACAAAGACTGAAAGACATATCTTGTAAATGGCATCCTCCTTGGTGTTGAGGAGAAAAACCAAGAGCCGCATAGTGAAGCGGTTGCCCAGATTTGATTGCATGATCAAAGGCACAATTTTCACCCATGCTCGAATAGATGACGATTTACCGATCAATATCCTCTTGACCTTTGTATTTCACGAACTCAAACTCAGACCGATCAAGAAGATACAAGAGATTGTTCAATTGGCTGACCGATCAATAAAGCGGCCGAGAGGAATCATTTCTGTCATCATGACATTCCAAGGTGCTCCGCTCAAAGTAGAATTCACGATCATTGATATTGAGCATCAAGAAGAATTTACCCAGTATCAATTATTCACGGAAAGCCATTCTTAGGATTGTCTAAGGCAATTATTTATTGTGAGACTCGGGAAATCAATTTCACAACATTGGAAGCACTTCGATCTGACCTAGTCTTTGAGGAACCATGATTTTCGGAGGCAACCCACGAAGTCCTCGACAACTGTAACCATGAAGCGGTAGAAGAGCCCTACCCTACTGCTACATCTAAGATAGTGGTTGTTGATGAGACTATTAATTTAGAGACTCTCCCTCCTACTCCATTACCAACCGCTCTTACCATGGAGAATCAAATGTATGAATCATATGATCCAGAGACTTATGCATGGTCACACCTTGGGTCAACCTATTCTGACTACCTTGACCACATCAGTACGACACAGGAATGCTCCAATGTCAAATCAATTGAAAGCGGACAAGCAGAGACTCTCCCCAGTATTTCAATTCCTGCAGATCTCAAAATAGACGAATGTTTCTATTATGATCCTGAGACATATGCATGGTCGCACCCTGGGGCAACCTACTTTGAATATCTTGACCAAATCATCTCAAATCAAGAATGCACCAACATTCAAAAGACTAAGAACAAACTCGTAGGACGAACACCGACCAAGGAGAAGAATTCCAATGGTTATTCATTTGGATACTCAAGTGGACCGACACCTTCACAAAGCAAGAAAAAGAAAGTCACCTTTGACCCTCCGGAAGAGGAATTAGCTGATGATCCATCATCAGGTCCGGAAAAGGTAGTCTATGTGAGTGAAGTCTGTTTGGAAACTCTAAAGCCATATCTTCGCAAGGATCCAAAATTCGATTCTTGTTGGACAACTCCCGTTCCTCACTATTATTCATCCAAAGCTGATAATCCTGCCCTCTTCAAATACACTGGAATTATTTCTTATGAGCTAACTGAGACTGGTGCTTCAGAGTATTCATCCGAGAACAAATCACTTGATCCCAAGAAGGAACGAATTCTGAGAAAACAACTGAAGAAACAAAAAGACCAAAATATTTGGAGTATTTCTACTTTCAAATACTATTCCTCTGAGGATAACTCTGATGATGGCTACCTTTCATCTGACTCTAGCGCTTCATCTACTATCCATCATGATTTTTCTGAGGATGACACTAATAATAGTTGGGAATCATATGCTTCATCTCCTACACGTCATTACGATCTCCCACCGCAGGCTCACAAGAAGATCAGCCGAAAACCACCTTAATCATCGGCTAGCCACCCTCCCTCCTGACCACATCAGTCCCCTTGTACAACTTCTTCCTCTGCTTAGGCCAAGGCGTAAGTATAGGGGGGGACCGATGCCATATGTATATACCATTCTCCCTATCTCTCGATCACTCCATTTCAACCATTCTTATGTACTTAGGCTGACCAGAGCCTAAGTATAGGGGGACTCTATGCCCATTTGTATATACTCTCCTCATCCACATATCCCGACCACCTCATTTTTTTTCTCTTCTTCTATACTTAGACTGTTCACAGCCTAAGTATAGGGGGGCGTTCCGATCCATCTTTTTCTTTTTCTTTTTCACCTCTTACGCTTAGCCCGAGTTGTGTCTTCTTTACGCTTCTTGTGCTCTAAGGACACAACACTCGCTAAGTATAGGGGGGACTATATACATACTGTGTATATATTTTACTCATATCTCGTACTTTCGCGTAAGTCTATATGTATTTACAGGGTGGGTGATTTTCTCAAAAAAACACACATGCACAAAAATAAAAAAAGAGTTCTATTACTAACCCGGATTGTGTCCAACCAAAAAAATTGGCTTCTTATTCATTTTTGCATTACAAAACATCAAAAATCCCTTGCATAAAAAAATCAAAAAATCAAAAAAAAAGAAAAAAAAAAGAAAAAATGTGTCTGCATTTCACACACCTGCACTCCATCTTGGGTTATGAACCAAGTTATGAGCAGAAACCGAGAGTGGTCTGGACTTGACCATAATCCACCTAATTTTCAGAGGAACTGATGAGCCGCCTGATAGACTAAGGTAAAGATATCACTAAGGTCGTTGCGACCTCAGTCACTCGGGGCTCAGAGCTCAATCAAGAAACAAAATCAGACCACCAATCGAAAAGACAAAAATCAATGAAAACCAAAATAGCGGTCTTGCTATGTGATTAACCTAGTATAGCACCCAGGGTCGGTCTCAAGGAGCACGAGTTGGCCTTGCAACCTTCGAAGTAGTCTAAAAGCAAATAAAATAAAAATAAGTATTTTTTGTGGTTTTTGATTCTTAAAATATTTTTTTTGGATTTCTAATAACAAGGAAAACAATAAAAGGCAAAAACAAGCACAACTCAACAAATCATTTAAACACTCTAAAAAGCTTCAAAAAATTCAAACAAAAACATCTTTATGTTTTTTTAGGTTTTTTACTGTTTTTGGTGAATTTTTTAGATTTTTATAATTTTTATGTGATTTTCTAAAAATCAGAGAAGGCAAAAATGGAAACAAATTTTCCAGTCAAACTTCAAGGCCACATGAAATGGGCCTTGCACAGTCTGGAGGTATTTTTTATGAAAACTAGAAACAATAAAGAAAATTCAGAAAAAGATTTTTTTTAATTTGGATTTTCTATAATTTTTTAGAATTTTTATGAGTTTTTAAGTATTTTTTTATTTTTATGGTTTTTCTATATCCAGAAATAACCGAAAATGCACAAAAAATCAAATACACCAAAACTAACATTTACTATTTTTTTAGAATTTTTAAAAGAGTTTTTATATTTTTTATGATTTTCTAATCTGGACAGACACAAAAACAATGGTTTTTGAATTTTTAAAAATAAAAAAATGCCTCAAAAATGTACCTAAAAATTAGTTAAATTTTTACCATATGAGAGGGAGAGAGAGTAGGCGTGTAGAGATCGAAAGAGAGAGACAGAGACTTATGAGGATCTCAGTATCTTCATGCATTAGAGGAAAACAAACCACGGAAAAATAGAAGGGTGTGCATGCGAAGAGTGAAGCGAAATGAAGGCCCTTGAATGGTGGAGGAATGGTGTACCCAATGGGTTCTTCTCTTATGAACAGAGAAGAAAAGGAATGGGGTGGTCGGGATATGGAAGAAAGATGAAGATGAGTAGCACCTCTAGCTTGAAATTAAGATTTACCATTGTATAAAGAAGAGTAAAGGGGTGCCTCTCCTTTTATAATATTTAAGGATTCATGGATCTCAATACATGGGCAACACAAATCAATGGCTCTCATTGATTTGTGTTTCTTTTAATGGCCAAGATTTATGTTGGTAAAAACCAACAACAATTAATTTAATAAAATCAAATGTACATTGAATATAATTTGATTTATATTAAATCAATCTTCATTGGAGAATTAGGAAAGGAGGAAAGACTCCTTCCACGAAGGGAGTAGGCGGCCACCACATTCCATGTAGGAATTCTGGCCGTCCACCCTCCCTACAAGGAAGGTGGCTTCTTCTCATTAATTTCTCAAAAATAAATCCAATTTATTTTGTGAACATTGCAATCATGCCATTAAAAATTTGTGAATCATATTCACAACCCAAAATAAAATATGAATTACATTTTCAATTAATTGTCCAATGTGAATCCAATTCACAATAACATTTAATTAACAAATGTAAATTACAGTGGCAGGAGACACATGTCCAAATTTCACGCAATTTGGGTTAAGTTTGATATTTTATTTAAATCAAAAAGAGGCACACAGTGCACAGAGACCTATATGTCATAAAAACATGTCCGGGGGCCAATCAGTAACACGCGGAGAAAGCTCAAAGCCAAAAGCGCAAAAATCCCACAAAATCACGCACGTCACACGTGACAGGGACTTGGAGGGGTATCGATGTAATTCCTATTTAAAAAGTATTAAACCATAACACGCAAGGAATACGTGGTAGATTATGCAATTTGACCACCACCTCACGTGTCGATGCACGTGGTCCACATACATAAGGACTTAAATGCAAATAAAGTAAACATCCAGGTCTTGTGTGCAATTTTTCCAAAACAAAAACAACTATATCTAATATTTACAGGACTAATTAATAAAAACAAAAAGAGGAAGGGCCTACGGGTAAATTACCCCTTATTATCGGAGGGCTGTGGGGGTGCCATGTGGAAGATCTGACGGTGCTAGATCTCGGGCAACCCTTCGTCTGAATGGATGGCTGGGATCAAGCCCTAGAAGAATCGGACGGTCGGTGTAACTCCTCAGATGAACGGTTGGGATGACGTCTGGAGCGAAGGGCTGATCCAACGGCGGAGGAGGATCCTGGAAGAACAAGGCTCCGGCGAACTTCGTCGGAGCACCACGGGTGCATTGGACCTCCTCGGGGGCTGCAAAGATGTGGAATGGAATCGCCAAGGCCTCCCGCAGCTGGTGGACTCCTCCGATGATGCCGAGAAGCTCCGAGGAGCTACGGCGACGAAGGCGGAGCTGGAGCTCTGTGCCTGGATGTCCAGACCCTCAGATGGGTCTTCTTCGACCTGCAAAACCGCACGAGAGAACTCCTGAGTCGAGGGCAAACTACGTCGACCCGATTACAGGTGGAATGGGTGCATGGGTGAGTCGCGGCGAGGACCTCCGGCGAGGCGACGACAGTGGAGATCGAGCGTTGGCTCTGGGGCAAGCCAAGGTGAACGAGCGGGTGCAGAATGTGAGGAGAGGTCTCGTGGAGATGATGGTGTCATCCGATGATCGAAGCGATGAGTGGGGTGATGTGAATTGATCGGAGACGACGGAAGACCGATTTGGGCGTAATGGGAAATTAGATGAAATGAAAGGGATTCAAGGTTACCTGATGATTGGAATCGACTGTGGATGAGCTAAGGAAGCTCTTGGTCGTCGCCTTGATGGTCGTCGGGGTCCCGAGGCTCGGGCGTAGCTCACGGTGGCGGACGGCGACAAGGGGGTTGTCGGATCAGTGGCGGAGGGCTCCTCTCCTCTCTTCGACACTACGCTCACTCAACTGTCACTCTGGGGAGCACAATGGAGGTCCTGGGACAAAGGGGCAGCGCCAAAGATGGCCTGAAAAACGCGGTGTAGCTTCAGCTATATACAGCTAGGGGTCCGAGAAGAAGAGGATCGGGCGAGTGATTCAGAGCTCGGACCCCGATGCAAATCTCCGGGCGTGGATCAGGGAAGGTTCAGGTACAATCAGGACCCGGGATTTGCGCAAATGGTGGGCGGATCTGGTTTAGGAAATTAGTCGAAGTCGGGTTGCGTACGGGATCCGCAGGAGAAATGGTCCAGGGGGGAGTTGACCGGGGGTCAACATCCCTCGTGGACCAATAGGAATCCAGCATTCAATAATTATTTGGAAATTAAATAAAAAAATAAATGAACGAATTTTGAAAAAGTTAAAACATGAAAAATGTTTATTTTTTTAAATTATTTTTTTTGTGATTTTTATTTATTTTTTCGAAATATAATTTATGTATTTACAAAATATTATTATTATATATAGGTATATATATACATACATTTTTTTATTTTTAATTGTTTATTTTTATACATTTTATTCCCATTTTATATTTTATTTATTGAAAGAATAAAATGTGGAATAATACGGGTATTTTTGTTGTATTTTTATTAATTATTTACAAGGGTTAAATAAATAGTTTTATTTATATACATACGTGGTATATATACAAGGTTGATTTTGATTTTTATTTTATTTATTTTTATTTTATTTTCATTTTTCTAATCTTTATTTTATTTATTTACACCATGAAATATGTAATATGCACATATTTTTATGGAATTTTAATTATTAATTTACAAGGTGATAATAAATAGGTGAGTGGTTCTATACATGTGGTCTGTGTACAATGAAGAAGGAATTTTTTTTTTAGTTTTCTTTTATTTTTTTTCCATGTTTATTTTAGTTTTATATTTACAAATATATACGAAATAAATACACACCCATTTTTATTTTCATTAAGAGGAAAATAATTTTTTATTTATTTACAGGTATATGTACAAACACATGAGCTTCCCTATCTCTCTCTACTTGGGTTCTTTTGCGGTCAGGCCCATGCTGAGCCTTCCCTTGGGATTAGGTCGCTCAATATTTATTCTAAATATCTCCCTATTTTTCTTTTATTTCTTTATTCTTTTATTTATGCACAAAAACATGTTAATTATGCATATTTACACAATGCATGCTAAATGGTAATTATTGTTATTTACAAATATCTACTTGTGTTTTGCATAGGTTTTGTAGCTAAAATAAAAGAATAAAGAGTTATGAATGGGTATTCATCACCCCCCTATACTTAACTTTGCTAGTCCCTTAGCAAACACTTATTTGAAAAAGAAGTGAAAAAGAAAGAGAAAAAGAAAAAGAGGAGAAAATGCATGGATCAATGCTGATTATTAAACTTGCCTTCATTAAATTGAAATATGGAGCTCGATCAGATCTTTGGATTATTAATGTGTCGGAACCTTATTTGGACTTAAGTTTAAAACTCAACAGCCTCTAAGATCCACTAATCTATAGTCAAGACTCCTCAATAATCCAGATCAGAACAAGTCTACATACACAAACCCTGAAGACCGTGAATCTTTCCTTGTACAGTGTATGTAAGGTATAGCTCTCCACCTCAGAAGTAGCAACTTGACAACCCTCCCCAACAAGGTAACTCTATGACCCTAATCTGGCCACTCTTTCCTCGAGGAGCGGGGTATTCCCTTCTAAGTTCAAGTTCAACCGGCTCAAGAAGAAGGGGAAGAAGAGAATGGGCCATGGCCAGTGTAGCCATGTATCCTTGGGAGCTCAACCAGTGTAGCTAAGTCTCCCTGCTGCAAGCTATAGAAGATGGGACATGAATCTCAAGCTTTGCTTATTGCACTATATACTTACTCCGGTGGGATTATCATTTTCTATCAGACCCACCACTTTTTTGGAGCTATTTTCTTTTTGCATTTTTTTTCAAGTTCATCTATACACATACTTACAAGGTGTAGCATATGTACGTAAGGAGTTTTTCCTCTTGAGGAAGTAGACTATCCCTCTTTTGAAGCATTATTGCAACCCACAACTCCTGTCGTTAGACCTCATGGCAACCAGACCAAGTTGAGACGCACTTCCTTCACTAAAAGAAAAAGAGAGGTTACGCCTAGAAGTACTACCCTCATATGCTACCCCAAGTCAAGGAAGACTACGTCCTCACCACCTCATCCGTAGAGAGCTCGGTGTAACGTGCGGGTCCAAGTCAAGACATTATCTATATGAGTCATGTGTGTGTTGTTAAGTGCTCTACTTAGGCTCATTGAGATGACATGTGATCATAGCCTAGTGGACTCAAAGAATTAAGTCACCATGGACCTGAAAAGCCTTAACCCTAAGTCCTATAAGGTTCCTCTTATAATTAGGTGGATTAAGATCTTAATCAAGCTCCATTTTCCAATTTAATTCTAGGCTAGTTTAAATGTCAACTATAATCCAGGAAAA
Organism: Ottelia alismoides; assembly: GCA_037367405.1. Taxonomy (NCBI): domain Eukaryota; kingdom Viridiplantae; phylum Streptophyta; class Magnoliopsida; order Alismatales; family Hydrocharitaceae; genus Ottelia; species Ottelia alismoides. The sequence continues at coordinate 1,019,328 of JAZKJV010010992.1, read as the reverse complement.
ACTATACAAGTATATACAAAGATGCAATTTACAAAATATTTATACATGTGCAAAATTTTTGAAAAATGTTTTGAAACCAATGGATGTATGCATGAATGCAAGTTTTGCAAAATATTTACACAAATTTACACAAGGTTTTTGCAAACTTTTGATTTTCAAAACATTTTGGAAAAATTTTGTACTATATACATAATTTTGATATGCACATATTTACATACTATTTACACAAAAAGTTTTTGAAAACATTTTTACAAAAATAATTTGTACAATAGCTATGTATGTGCAATAAAAGAATGATTATTTACAAGGAAAAATTTTTTAACTTTTATGGATTTTTGGGTTTTTAGCCATTTTTATTTATTAACACATTCACACCAAGTACGAGTTATGGCTAAAGTATATATGAAATATATACATACCCCCTATACTTAGCTCGAACGATGTCCTCAGAGTCAAGAGCGATGAAGAAGACATAACTCGTGCTTAGTATAGGGAAGTGAAAAGGAAGGCTATATACAAAGACGAATCAAAGAATAGAAAATCAAGAGAGTCTCGGCCTTTCCCCCTATACTTAGGATCAAATAATCCTAAGTATAGCAGGCTGTACACGAAGGGAAAGCCAAGCGAAGAATGTACAGGGTCTACCCCCCTATACTTAGGGTGAAATATCCCTAAGTATAGGCAACAAAAACAGAGGTAGAAATGATCAAAAGAATACCCGAGAGTTCTACATCCCCCCTATACTTAGGGTAAAGTACACCCTATGTATAGCATAATCATAAGATGAGAAAAGGGATGTGGGACTAAAGAATGGAATGATATGGACATCTGGATCTATACAGGTCGGGAGAACAGTGATAATCAGGCATGAGATGCAATAGATGTGAGTCAAGAGATCACATCTCACGCAAAGTGAATTGGGGCAACATCAACGACCCGCGGCTCATGATCTAGATATGGCTTGAGCCGCTGGCCGTTCACTCAAAAGGTACTCTCAGAAGACAACTCAAATATGTCGATACTCCCATTGTCGTATACCTTTCTCACCAAATACGGTCCCTTACATTTGCTCTATAGCTTCACTGGAAATAGACGAAGCCTAGCATCAAACAACCATACTCTCTGTCCTGGCTCAAAATGCTTGTGGCTGATATGAGAATCATGCCACTCCTTCACTCTCTCCTTGTATTGTAGGCTGTTTGAGAAGGCAGTATCATGAAGCTCCTCCAAGGCTGCTAACTCTGCCCTCCTCTGATCTCCTACACTATCTGGATCCAAAAGTATATCAGTGACAGCCCAAAGTGACCTATGTCTCAACTAAACAGGTAAATGGAACGGCTTGCCATAAACGAGGCGAAAGGGAGATGTGCCCAAAGGTGTCTTGAAAGATGTCCGATATACCCACAAGATCGAGTCCAAAAGCTGTGACCAATCCTTTCTGTCAGGGAGGACGACTTTCTGCAATATAGTCTTGATTTTCCTGTTCGAAACTTCGGCAAGACCATTCGTTTGAGGGTGGTATGGAGTGGCAACTCGATGGTCTATTCCGAACTCGCTAGCAAGGGCATTTACCTTATCGTTGACGAAATGAGACCCCCCGTCAGATATCAACACTCGAGGTACCCAGAACCATGAAATGATATGCTTCCTCAAAAATCTGCAAACAGTACTAGCATCTGCGGTTCGGGTGGGGATGGCCTCAACCCAACGACTAACATAATCCACGACCAACATAATGTACTTAGGGAATGGACCCATGACATCGATGCCCCATGCGTCAAAAACCTCATAGAAGTGAATGGGCTGCATCGGCATCATATCACGCTGTCCACAAGTGCCCATCCTCTGATAGTCAGTACACCTCTTCACGAACTCATCAGAGTCCTTGAAGAGAGTAGGCCACCATAGGCCGGATTGGAGCACTTTCTTTGCCGTTCTCCTCCCGGAGTGATGTCCTCCTGCCTCAAGCTTGTGGCAGTAAGTGAGGACGCTATGGTGCTCCTCCTGAGGAATGCACCTACGCCAGACGCTATCCCCTCCTTCATGGTAAAGGATGGGATCCTCCCAGTGGTAGGACTTGGCCTTCGTGAGGAAGGTCTCAAGTCTCTGCTTGGGCCAATCTTGTGGAACTTTCTTAGCAACAAGAAAGTTCACAATATCGGCGTACCACAAGAGAGAGGAGATAGCAAGGATCGCCTCATCTGGGAAGGTCTCACATATAGACTCAGTCTGCTCAGAATCCTCAAGATGATCTAATCGGGAGAGATTGTCCGCCACCACATTCTTGACTCCAGGCTTATCCTTAATCTCTATGTCAAACTCTTGGAGTAGAAGGATCCATCTGGTCAATCTAGCTTTGGCATCCTTCTTTTCCATGAGGTACCTAATGGCGGTATGGTCAGTGTATATGGTCACTCTAGATCCGATAATATAAGATCTGAACTTATCTAGGGAAAAAACTACGGCTAGCATCTCCTTCTCAGTAACAGTATAGTTCCGCTGCGCGGCATCCAATGTACGGCTAGCGTAGTGAATGGCAAATGGGACTCAGTCCCTCCTCTGTCCCAGCACGGCCCCTACAATAAAATCGGAGGCATTCGTCGTGATCTCGAATGGAAGAGACCAATCAAGCGGCTGAAGGACAGGAGCTTCAACAACACATCTCTTGAGAGTCTCAAACAACGAAAGACACTAGTCATTGACAAGGAACTCGGCGTCTTTCGTCAGCAGATCAATCAACGGTCGGGCAATCCTACTGAAATCATGAATGAAGCACCGGTAGAAACCGACATGCCCCAGAAAAGACCGTAACTGCCGCAGGTTGGACAGTGGTACGAGTTTTCTAATGACATCTACCTTGGCCGGATCAACCTCCATGCCCCTGTTGGATATGATATGGCCAAGCACCGTCCCTTGAGTCACCATGAAGTGACTCTTCTCCCAAGACAACACAAGGTGAACCTCAATGCATCACTGAAGAACTCGGTCTAGGCAGTCAAGACAGGAGTCGAATCCGTCGCCGTAAACCGAGAAATCATCCATGAAGACCTCCAAGCACTGCCCCACCATGTCCGAAAAGATCGATATCATGCATCTCTGAAAAGTCACAGGGGCGTTGCATAGCCCAAATGGCATGCGTCTGAAGGCGTACGTGCCGAAGGGACAGATGAAGGTGGTCTTGTCCTGGTCCTCGGGTGCGATGGCCACCTGATTGTAGCCGGAGTACCCATCCAAAAAGCAGTAGTGTCTCTTCCCTACCAGTCTCTCAATGATGTGATCTATAAAGGGCAGGGGGAAATGATCCTTCTTGGTGGCATGGTTGAGTCATCTGTAATCCACGCATATTCGGCAAGAGGTGGGTACCCGGGTAGCAATCTCCTCTCCAGACTCACTGACAACTGTAGTGATGCCCGTCTTCTTGGGCACCATATGCAACGGGCTGACCCACTTGGAGTCGGAGATGGGGTAGATAAATTCGATGCTCTACCATTTCGAGATCTCCATCATGACAACCTCTCTCAGATTCGAGTTCAGCCGCCACTGGAACTCACACGATGGCTTCGCCTCCTCCTCTAGATAGATATGTGGGAGCACAGGGCCAAACTTATACCCTGGAGATCGGCTACGCTCCATCCAATCGCCTTGCGGTTCTTTTCAAGAACCCCCATCAGACGGGATTCCTGCTCTCCAGTCAAATATGCTGAATAATGACTGGGTACATCTCATGCTCACCTGTAAGGAACCTATACTTTAGTGACGCAGGCTGTGGCTTCAGCTCTGGACATGTTGGTGCTGGCGGATCTGGCCTCTGAAAGCTCTGAGTGAATGCTGCCAAATCTGCATGGGAGAACGGAAACTCTCGCTCACAATCTGAATCTGGAGGAGGCTGCTCTACTGGACTGTCTCTGCTCTGCATGGCATCTACCTCCTCCCTAGCTGTAGGCTCAATGGAAGTCAGATCTTGTATGAGATCATCAAACTCTGCCCAATCAAAATCTGACTCTGAGGGATCTGTATCGTCATCACAACACAACTCTGTCTCACAGTTGAGAACCGGTTCTGCTACCTGTAAGGTATCCTGGACCAGGAATGCGCTCTCCAAGCTCTCCTCTGCTGACGTCTCTGCATCAGCAGACTCTGAAGGTGAGAGGATAGCCTGTGCGACTGGATCTGCCCATATTGCCTCGTCATCTGTGATCATGAAATCGCAGTCCTGGTGGATGTCTGGCCCTGCATCTGTCATCTATTCTGTATCAGTGGTCGGCTCTGAGCATGTTGAATCTCTGACTCTGATGTCCTCGACCATCTCTATTTGTACACTCTCGCCCTTGACGCAAAAGTATACCTTCCCGCTATCATGTTCGGTCACTCCTTGGCTGTGTCCAAGAACGGGCGACCTAGAATGATGGGGGTATCGGTCACCGACTCAGGGATCTCCATGTCCAACACAATGAATTCCACGGGGATTTGCAGGCCCTGAATCGTGACGACACCGTCACTCAGCAACCCCTTCGGCCTCTTGACAGATCGATCAGCAAACTGAAGGACTGTGCTGCTCTATCGTAGAGTGCCCAACTCGAAGCGGTCGAGAAGGGCTGTCGGAAGTAGGTTGATCGATGAACCACTGTCTAATAGAGTGTGGTCGAACCTCTACTCACGGATATGGCATCCGACATATGGGGCTCCTGAATCTGGCCTCTTGGCCGGCAGACGGTTCTAGATCGTGAAACACGTAGCTCTGGTTAGCACATGGATCTCAGACTGGTGGTTCCTCCTCTTCCTCCTAACTGTGGTCCTGTCTCTGAGCGATCTCTGGAGTAGAGGGATGTGCTCCAAGGCCTCCTGAAGAGTCAGCTGAATGTGAAATATGTCGATCATCTGCTGGCTGAACTCTTCCTGCTGCTTCTTTTTTGGATTTTCTATTTTCTTCCCCTTTCCCATGTGGAGCCATCTAGGGAAGGGGATCACAGGGTCTTTCTCAGATGAAGGACTAGGAGAGGGTCTAGGCTGCTCAACGGCAGAATCCACACATACATCAAGCACCACAGGTGGATCAGAAGAAAATAAACCCTTTCCTTTATTGTCAGAAGTGTCCTGAGATACATGAACAGAAGGAAAGACTACAAGACTATCAGAAGTAAAAACGGCGGCATCAGCACCACCCTCGGCAGGTCGACTCGCGGCATCAGCACCGCGCTCTGGCTCGGCAAAACTGGTGGCATCAGTACCACCTCCTCCATCTGGTGAAACGACGGCATCAGTACTGCCGGTAGGATCAGCATCCATGGTGGCATCAGTACCACTGTCATCATCTCTCGCGGCATCAGTACCACGCTCCTCATTGCCTGGCACTCTGGAAGTGGCCTGGGGTCATCGCTCAGACGAGGCGCCGCCTGCTGGCATCCTACCGCTCCTAAGTGTGACAAAGTCAGTATCAAAAAGATAGGCAGACATATCACCAAATGCATCACTAGGAGTGGCATACTCTATGAAATCTACCTACTCAGACTTCCTCTTGAGGTTGTTCGGGTTAGGCTCGATCTGGGCAGGGATTGCGGTCTTCCCTCTCACGATCTCCCGCATCTCCTGGCGGAACTCATCCATCTCCCGTCTGAATGTAGCCTGTTGATCGGTCAGGAGGCGGGCTATGTCATCTAAGGCAGGGTTCTCATAGGATGGCCCATGAGAACCTGACGGGTAGCCTCGCTGGTAGTGAGGCTGCTGTTGTGGCTGGTGCTGCGGGTGAGAGGGGTACTGTTGTGGATGAAACTGCTGTTGAGGATGATTACGCCTCCAAGAATGTCCCTGCTAATAGGGACGAGGACCATACTGGGATGACTGTTGCTGTTGTTGCTGGTACACTGGGGGTTGCTGCTGCTGGTGATCTCGCTGATGGCCGTACTGGCCACCCTGACCCAGTGATGAACGTAAAATTCGCCTCGATAATAAATATAACTTAAGCCGTAGTATAGGAGGCAAATTTTGTTCAGCAAAAACCACAGACTTTGAATGCTGTGGAATATTTGTGCTTGGCAAGTCTACCAAGGTCGAACACAGGGACACAGCTGCTTAATTATAGCTTTTGAATTTTGATTCGTGAAGTTCAATCTCAATTAATTTCAATTTCAGGTCCATATGCGAATTATGATGCACTATGATATTTACAAGGTGATGCCATGATGCATGCATTTTTTATTTGTTTTTATGCAAGTTAAAATGATGCTTGGGCAAACAATGCAAGAAAATATGCCTGATGAATAAAAGGCTACAATTATACCCTAAAATGTGAGCAATGCAATGTAGAATGAAGTTAGAGTCTAATTGAACACATCATTAAAAATCGGTCATCAAATCCAGCAAGACAGATAGAGCATGGTCCCATTTTTGACATAAAAATTCACTTTATTTAAAACAGTGTCAAATGAGACAAATAAGTATGCTAGATTGTAGAGGACAAAACAAGGATCAAAACGACACTAAAATCATGCAATTTGGACCTATGATGCTCAAGTTATGCTAAAAGTAGTGCAAGGGCATAATTGCAATAAAAATGCAATAAAATAAAGGGATAAATATTGCATTTAGGTCCCTGGAGGGACCTAAATGCAAATACCAAAAACCGCCTGGGCCATTTTGTAAATTCTCCATTTGCGCGCAGGGGCCTTTTTGCAAATCTTCGAAATCTGGAGGGCTTCCTTGTAAAATACCCAGGCATGCACGTGAGGCACGTGCCTGGGGACCATTCTGCAATTTCCATAAACTCCGGGGTCTTTATCGCAAATTACCCAGAACCTTACGTGCGAGGTACGTGAGGGCTAGGCTCGGATGAGCCCTCAGCTTCGGTCCACGTGGCATTGTCTGGTGGTACGGCTCTAGGCTCGGATGACCCGGGCCTGCAGCTTCGGTTGGAGGTTCGTGCGAGCCACGCGTTATCATCACAGACGTCCGATCGCTACGATCGGACGGCAGCTGCACCCTTCGTCTCCTCCGCAGGTCACCGGAGAAGGCTGTGCTCCGGCGGACCTGCAGGAGCTCCTCCGTGGGCCACACGCCGGCCTGAAGGTCGGTGAAGATATCTGGGCGCCTGGCGAAGGCCCTGGAAGTGCGGCGAGGCTCCGGAGCTGGACGGAGGTGAAGATCGGTGAAGCCTCGTCGGAGGAGAGAAGCTCGAAGGAGAGCCGATGCCAACTCCGGCCATTGAAGCTCGGAACACCTGCAAGTGTTAGATAACCGAAGTGTGCAGTGAATGGTGAGTGAAGTGAGATGAGTGAGGGCCGTGTGGGGCGACGGGAGTGAAGGCCAAAGCTCCTCCTCCGACGAGGTGGAGGAGGAGGTGGGTCGGAGCGGCTGGGGATCTGGAGAAGGGAATGGGTGGTCGGCGAAGGTCAGGGTGGTTGGGCGAAGCTGGTGGAGTGTTTAGTGGAGGGGGACGGTGACTGTAGGTAGCGTAATAATTACGAGAAAAAGAAAGAAAAAGCAAGAAGAAGATCTCCTCGCCGGAGCGAGGAGCTGGCGGAGCGAATTTGATCTGGGCTGAGCTCCGAGGAGCCCGGGGTCTTCGCCTCGACCTGGTCGATCTTCCAGGGGGCTCGGCGGTGGCGGAGCCACCAGAACACGGCGGAATAGGCCGTGGGTCGACACCAGACCTCCACCGTCATTGCCTCTCAATTCCGCCCCTCCGCTGTCACCGGAGGGGCGGAGGAAGCTAGGTGAAGGCCCCACGTTGGTGGACGAGTGGCTCCGGTGGCTGGGGAGAGGTTTTAATAGGCGGAGGAGAACGACGGTTACGTGGGTAGAAGGGGGGTTTCGATGGAGATTTTAATGGTGGAGGAGTGATGGCGAGGGTGGTTAATGGTGGCACGAGGATGGCGGAGGAACGGGCTAGGTGCTGGCGGCGTTATGGCGGGGAAGGGGAGCCAGAGGATCCTTCCAAAAATGGAAGGGGGAAGGGACTCGCGCGGTGAAACGGCTGGGAGGAGGGGTTTCGCGAGGTGGAAGACGACTTCCTGGCTGTTGGATCTAGCGATCCAACGGCTAGGATGCGAGTGTTGGTGGAAGGCTATGATCAGATCCACGGATCTGATCGAACGGTGGAGAAATAGGCGCTGACGGGCGGCTATGATGGAGGGAAAAGAAGGATCCAACGGCCTGAGGGAGAAGGAGGACGTGGAGAAAGGAGAGGCGTCGGATGGTTTGAATATCTGACGGCTGCGGTGAGGGGATGACGTGGCGAGCTGAGGGGTGTTGGATGGTTGGCAGGATCGGAGGGCTGAGATGGAGGGGCAATGTGGCGCAAGGAGAGGCATAGGATGGAGGTTGATCCAACGGTCGTAGATGAGGCGGGTTTAGGCGGTTGAGATCAGATCTGACCATCAGATCTGACGGCTGTGAGGGAGGGGATGACGTGGCGAGCTGAGGGGTGTTGGATGATTGGCAGGATCGGAGGGCTGAGATGGAGGGGCGACGTGGCGCAAGGAGAGGCATAGGATGGAGGTTGATCCAACGGTCGTAGATGAGGCGGGTTTAGGCGGTTGAGATCAGATCTGACCATCAGATCTGACGGCTGTGAGGGAGGCGAGGATGGACGGCAGAGATTGGGGCGGGGATGGAGTGATCCGATGGCTCAGGAGGCTGCCGGGTGGCGGAATGGGAAGCGGGCCACGTGGGCAGCCCAGAGGGCGCCACGTGGCCCAATCAGAATAATTTAAAAATAAATACAAAGAAAAATATAAAAGAAATAGTTAGAGGCCGAATTTGGAAAAAGTCAAAACATGAAAGTTGCTCGTCTCGATGAGATCTACAACTTTCATGTTGGGCAAAAAGCCAAAAGAGGTCATCTATACAAAAGCTATTTTTGGGGGGATTTTTAAAGGGGATAAAAACACTGATTTTGTGGTTTTGATTTATTTTTGTATTTTTTAGTGGTTTTAAAGGTCAGTGAATTATAGATAACTTATCTACCTAATTTTTAGGGGTTTTTTGAGTTATAAAATAATTACAGAAAAATAAGGGCAATTAAATACACAATAAGTAAGGGTTAATTATACACAATATTGTACATGATAAAAATAGAGTTTTAAAGGATATTTTTATTGGCTTGTTTAAGCAGGTATTTTAATAAGGAGTTTTTAGCATGATGAATACGAGATTCATCACCCAGAGACTGTTGCTGGGAACTGGCACCTCCGGCTGACCAACGGAATCTGGGATGGTCTCGTCGGATACCGGGCTGAGGACGGTCGTACCAAATCCCATTGACGTCCATCAACAGCTCCTGCTCATAGGTGGCTGGTGGGAGTACTGCCAGAGGTTGATCCGGCTGGTAGACCACCATCTGCGTGTCTGGAGATGGTGGAGACTGGTAGTGTGGCTGCGGCTGCTGGTATGGCTCCGCCTATACAAGGTGAACCTGTCTAGGCTGCTGGGAGCGCTGGGACGAACTGCCGTTGCTGCTCGGATCTCCTCGCGACTGAAGACGGGGCTGAGAAGCCATTTGTGCCTCCTGGAGACACATGAGCTGTGTCTTCAAGTCGCTCTAGGTCTGTGCCATCTGCTCCATCTGCGTGATACCCTGACACTGCTTCTTCTCTATAATCTCCATCCGGTCCAGCTTCTTGCTGATAATGCCCATGTCGGCGGCTGTGGACTCGGCCTGTGTGGCTGTCGCTGACGAAGTGGAAGGACTGGCGTCGACCCATGTGATCCTCTGGTACTGCACGGTCTGTGGCTGGGGGCATCCCTGTGTGTAGAGTCGGGTCTAGTACATCACCATATAGTTCTCGGCCATCTCCTCGTAGATGGCCCAGACCTGATCATGATCTTTGGCGAAATAGGACCCGCCACATGAAGCATTCACTAGGCCCTGCATCTCTGGTGTCAGCCTGCAAAAGAAGCTCTGAACTAAGTTCGGCTTCGAGATCTCGTGGTGCGGGCATCTGTCTATCAACTCACAGAACCTCTACCATGCCTCGTGGAATTGCTCATTGGGGAGCATGGAGAAGTTGCTTATCAGGGCCCTCGCTGCGTTCGTCCGCCCGAGTGGATAGTACTTGTTCAAGTACTCGGTGCGGAGCTGCTCCCAGGTGTATACAAACATCCACAAGTGCTTTAGCCAGGTGTCTGCTCTGTCGTCCAGTGAGAAGGGGAAGGAAATCATACGGATGGTGTCCTCGTCCACCTGTCTGTCATGGACGGTGCTGCAGATCATTAGAAACTCCTGAAGGTGGAGATGGGGCTCCTCAGTGGCGAGCCCATGGAACCAGGGGAGAAGCTGCAAGGTGTTCGGGGGGAACTTGAAGTCTCCCACGATAGCTGGTAATATGACCCAACGATGCGTCAAAGTCGATCCGAGGTTGTACAACTCTCGCATCGGTCTCAGCGGATCTGTTGCTGCTGTGACTGCTGCTGCGGCTGCTGCGGCTGTTGTCGCATCATCGGGTATCCTCGTCCTGTCTCCTGGCCTGCGCTGGTCGCGGTCGGCTCTCAGTTGCTCCATCTCCCTCCTCATCTCTATCATGAAGGCATCCTGATCCCTCAACTGCTACTGAACTATCTCAAGGGAAGTGATCAGGGTGGAGTTGATCGCACCCTGATCCATGATGAATGTCTGCTCGGCTCGGGGACCTCCTGTGCGATCGTCGTTGCAGCCGGCCATGGTCTCTCCAAAGGCAAAAGACCCAAACTCAGGTGCCGATAAATCTGACCGTGGTCTCTCATCTGGCACTGGCATCTCAGGAATGGTAGAATGATGGTCTAGGGGGAATAGGGTGGATTCAAACCCGGGTTCGGAGAGCGGGTCTCGGCTCTCGTGAACTGACCTAGATGAATGGGCGGGAGTGCGGTCAAGCGGTGTAGCTAGAGGCTGCCTAAGCGACCTCTTGCCCATCATCGTGATCTGGCGAGTCGGGCGGATGGGATCTGGTAACAACTATGATAAGCAAGCAATACCCCGGATTCACCTACTCAACGCGAGCTGAAGATCATAAGAGTTCGATCAATTATCTTGTCAGTTTTTATTAGGTGATCAAGTCAAGATAGCAGAGCGATTACGTGACCTGTTGGGAATCCGATTCCCCCAGGAGACTGGTCCGATCCCGAACTAGATCTTTCCTAGCCAGTAAAAGCCACGGACTGTTTACCGGCTACCCGATCGGCTCGCTCTATTAAGGATTTCGCAGCCCGCTTTACCGCAGACCGGAGCGATCCACACTGGAGAACGACTAGCCCAGAAGCAGTAGTCTGAAGGATGTTCAGATATGGCTCTATCCTAGGGTGCGGGTCACTCTCTCGCACATGCAAACCAGACAAGGAGGGGGTTGCTCTCCCCAAGACAAATTTTTCTGGTGAGTGTCTTTTAGGGTCAAGTTGAGTTAGCAGTCCCAATTTTATGGTTTGATTCTTTTAGGTATTTTTCAATAACAAACAATTGCCTAATGAATTTTTCGGTTCTCCTGGTTATTTAAGTCCAAAAACGGGGGGAGAAGTCGAAAAATCCGATGCGTCAGAAATCAATGATGCATGCACGAGATAGAAGACGTACCTGACTCCAGCAGTCTACATGCAATATGATCCGCGCATAATTAAAAGACAGAATTAAAACTACCTAATGATGCAAGCGGAAATCCGGGCCCTAACAAGCAGTTCTACTCGAAAGAATAATGGCTAAGTGGTCAATCAAGAGGGGTCGGAGTCCGATCTCGGATGCCGATCGGTGCCCGCCACAACGGGTCCTGCCATCATTGTATATGACCTCTAGCGGCGTGTGACCCCTCAGGTGACCAAATAGTCTTTTTATTAAGTTTTTATTTTGGTCCAATTAACGGTCTATAGGTACAGGCAAATTTATTAAGTGTTTGGGTCCTATTTATTTACGTCACAGTAAAGCAAAAATCCTAAGCTAAGGTTGAAATCCACGAGAAACAATAAGGCAGGAAATAAACGATAAAACCACGTAAAAAGCCGCGAAAAACCGAGGAGTCCCTGAGCACACCGGTGCTCGGCGAAACAGACCCCGAGAGTCTAAGTGTCTGAGTCTGTCCTGTCCCTGTATTATTACAACAATTCAAATAAGTGCTAAAAATAAAACTAAACTAAATCTACACTACTCCCGCACTCTGTTGCCTCCTCGTGCTCTCCTGTGGCTCCGTGCAGAAGGGAGTCACCTTCGATTCCCGCGGTTGCATCAGCTCCTCGAGAGGAGCTTCCTCAGTCCTCAGGCCCTCGCAAGTAAACAACAAAGTGCCACAGACCAGATAAACAAGCAAGTAACTACAACAGGGTATATGTGCAAAAAATGTGAAATAAAAACAAACACTCAAAACAACCAAAAACAAAATAAAAGAAAATAAAAGAAAATGAAAATGAAAGAAAAATGAAAAGCCGCGAAAAGCTGCAGACAAAGAAAAAGCCACAGAAAGCCGCGAAAATCAAAAGAAAATAAAATCGAAGAAAAATGCGACTACTAAGTTGTGCTCCCCGGCAACGGCGCCATTCTGATGAGCCACCCGATAGACTAAGGTAAAGATATCACTAAGGTCGTTGCGACCTCAGTCACTCGGGGCTCAGAGCTCAATCAAGAAACAAAATCAGACCACTAATCGAAAAGACAAAAATCAATGAAAACCAAAATAGCGGTCTTGCTATGTGATTAACCTGGTATAACACCCAGGGTCGGTCTCAAAGAACACGAGTTGGCCTTGCATCCTACAAAGTAGTCTAAAAGCAAATAAAATAAAAACAAGTATTTTTGGTGGTTTTTAATTCTTTTTATATTTTTTTGGATTTTTAAAAATAAGGAAAATAATAAAAGGCAAAAACAAGCACAACTCAACAAATCATTTAAACACTCTAAAAAGCTCCAAAAAATTCAAACAAAAATATTTTTATGTTTTTTAGGTTTTTTACTGTTTTTAGTGAATTTTTGAGATTTTTATAATTTTTATGTAATTTTCTAAAAATCAAAGAAGGCAAAAATGGAAACAAACTGCCCAGTCAGACTTCAAGGCCACATGAAAAATATCAAATGGGCCTTGCACAGACTTGAGGTATTTTTTATGAAAACTAGAAACAATAAAGAAAATTTAGAAAAAGAATTTATATTTTTTTGGATTTTCTATAATTTTTTAGACATTTTATGAGTTTTTAAGTGTTTTTAAAATTTTTATGGTTTTTCTATATACAAAAATAACCAAAAATGCATAGAAAAACTAATACCAAAACTAATACATACTAATTTTTTTAGAATTTTAAAGAGTATTTATATTTTTTATGATTTTCTAATCTGGATAGACACAAAAACAACGGTTTTTGAATTTTTAAAAATAGAAAAATGCCTCAAAAATGTACCCAAAAATTAGAGAAATTGTTACACAGTGGCAGGAGCCACGTGTCCAAATTTCATGCAATTTGGGTTAAGTTTGATATTTTATTTAAATCAAAAAGAGGCACACAGTGCACAGGGACCTATATGTCATAAAAACATGTCCGGGGGCCAAATCAATTACACGCGGAGAAAGCTTAGGGCCAAAAGCACAAAAATCCCACGAAATCACGCACGACACACGTGACAGGGACTTGGAGGGGTACCGATGTAATTCCTATTTAAAAAGTATTAAACCATAACACGCAAGGAATATAGGGTAGATTATGCAATTTGACCACCACCTCACGTGTCGATGCACGTGGTCCACATACATAAGGACATAAATGCAAATAAAGTAAACATCCAGGTCTTGTGTGCAATTTTTCCAAAACAAAAACAACTATATCTAATATTTACAGGACTAATTAATAAAAACAAAAAGAGGAAGGGCCTACAGGTAAATTACCCCCTATTATCGGAGTGCTGTGGGGGTGCCACGTGGAAGATCTGACGGTGCTAGATCTCGGGCAACCCTTCGTCTTAATGGATGGTTGGGATCAAGCCCTAGAAGAATCGGACGGTCGGTGCAACTCCTCAGATGAACGGTTGGGATGACGTCTAGAGCGAAGGGATGATCCAACGGCAGAGGAGGATCCTGGAAGAACAAGGCTCCGGCGAACTTCGCCGGAGCACCACGGGTGCGCTGGTCCTCCTCGGGGGCTGCAAAGATGTGGAACGGAATCACCAAGGCCTCGCGCAGCTGGTGGACTCCTCCGATGACGCCGAGAAGCTCCGAGGAGCTCCAGCGACGAAGGCGGAGCTGGAGCTCTGTGCCTGGATGTCCGAACCCTCAGATGGGTCTTCTTCGACCTGCAAAACCGCACGAGAGGACTCCTGGGTCAAGGGCAAACTGCCTCAACCCGGTTAGAGGTGGAATGGGTGCGTGGGTGAGTCGCCGCGAGGACCTCCAGAGAGGCGACAGTGGTGGAGGTCGAGCCTTGGCTCCGGGGCGAGCCAAGGTGAACGAGTGGGTGCAGAATGTAAGGAGAGGTCTCGCGGATATGATGGTGTCGTTCGATGATCGAAGCGATGAGTGGGGTGACGTGAATTGATCGGAGACGGCGGAAGACCGATTTGGGCGTAATGGGAAATTAGATGAAATGAAGGAGATTCAAGGTTACCTGATGAGTGCAATCGACTATGGACGAGCTAAGGAAGCTCTTGGTCGTCGCCTCGAGGGTCGTTAGGGTCCCGAGGCTCGGGCGTAGCTCACGGCGGTGCACGGCGACAAGGGGGTCGCCGGATCAATGGCGGAGGGCTCCTCTCCTCTCTTCGACACCACGCTCACTCAGCTGTCAATCTGGGGAGCACAATGGAGGTCCTAGGACGAAGGGGCAGCACCAAAGATGGCCTGAAAAGCACGGCGGAGCTTCAGCTATATATAGCTAGGGGTCCGAGTAGAAGAGGATCGGGCGAGTGATTCAGAGCGCGAACCCCGATGCAAATCTCTAGGCATGGATCAGGGAAGGTTTAGGTGCAATCAGGACCCGAGATTTGCGCAAATGGCGGGCATATCCGGTTTAGGAAATTAGTCGAAGTTGGGTCGCGCATGGGATCCGCAGGAGAAATGGTCCAGGGGTGGAGTTGACAGGGGGTCAACATCCCCCGTGGACTAATAGGAATCCAGCATTCAATAATTATTTGGAAATTAAATAACAAAAAATAATAAATGATTGAATTTCGAAAAAGTTAAAACATGAAAAATGTTTATTTATTTTTAATTTATTTTTTTGTGATATTTATTTATTTTTTTGAAATATAATTTATGTATTTACAAAATATTATTATTATATATAGGTATATATACATACATTTTTTATTTTTATTTTTAATTGTTTATTTTTGTAAATTTTATTCCCATTTTATATTTTATTTATTTATAGAATAAAATGTGGAATAATATCGTATTTTTATTGTATTTTTATTAATTATTTACAAAGGTGAAATAAATAGTTTTATTTACATACATACATGGTATATATACAAGGTTGATTTTGATTTTTATTTTATTTCTTTTTATTTTATTTTCATTTTTCTAATCTTTATTTTATTTATTTACACCATGAAATATGGAATATGTACATATTTTTATGGAATTTTAATTATTTATTTACAAGGTGATAATAAATAGGTGAGTGGTTCTATACATGTGGTCTATGTACAATGAAGAAGGAAATTTTATTTCTTTTTAGTTTTCTTTTATTTTTTTTCCATGTTTATTTTAGTTTTACATTTACAAATATATACAAATAAATATACACCCATTTTTATTTTCATTAAGAGGAAAATAATTTTTTATTTATTTACAGGTATATGTACAAACACATGAGCTTCCCTATCTCTCTCTACTTGGGTTCTTTTGCGGTCAGGCCCATGCTGAGCCCTCCCTTGGGATTAGGTCGCTCAATATTTATTCTAAATATTTCCCTCTTTTTCTTTTATTTCTTTATTCTTTTATTTATGCATAAAAACATGCTAATTATGAATATTTACGCAATGCATGCTAAATGGTAATTATTGCTATTTACAAATATCTACATGTGTTTTGCATAGGTTTTGTAGCAAAAATAAAAGAATAAAGAGTGATGAATGGGTATTCATCAGGAACTTCACCGAGAAATAGGATTTTAGAAACTTCAGGTCTTTGACTTAATTCTTTGAGTTCGACATGGCAATGTGTAGCGTTTGACTCTTAGTGTTTAACCTGGTCTCTTCATTCTGGGTACAACTCTGGAATAGGGAATTAATTTGTACTCTCCCACTATGCACTTAGCTCAACTCAGATGGGATGTTGGAAGACTATGTGAGTTTCTTTTCTGATAGCGTGGAAATCTAAAGATCGGAGCACGGGTCAAAATAAATCTTCAGAAAAGGGTTGGACGGATGGGCACAATTTTTTTCTAAGACCCCAAAACATGTACGGAAACAAAAAGATTCTATATCCGTAGGGGTACAACAAGATCCAAGCAGAACCACCAAAAATCCAAATACAAAGAAGCCACTACCAATTAAATATCTGGCCAAAAAGGTCCAAGCTTCAAGAAAACCTATAGATCTTGGTGGAGACTCGGCTACACTGGCCAGCTTCACAAGGAGAGGTGACTACACTGGCCACCCTCCAGTTCTTTTCTCCTTCTTCTAACTTCTCCCCCATTTTGATTGTGAACACAACACGATAGACCTTAGAAGGAAATACCTGACTCCCCGAGGATGAGTTATTGGAGAGGAGGTTTTCATGGTAGTCCGGCATTCTGGATGGGAAGAGCTAAAACCTTTCAGATGCATGAGTCGGTTGTTTACTGTTCATAGGGTATGCTTTGGGAAGAGGATTAATCTAAGATGACTTCTTAGCCGAAACCGTGACAATGATGTGTAGAACTTGAAGGCTGTTGATTTTGAAATTCTAAGTCTCATAGAAGTTCCGCTAAACTAATAATTAAAATGTCGAGTCTAGTTTCATTTTCACGTTCAGCTCATGGTCTTGGTATGGAACCCAATCTCATTTCACCTCATGGCATTTCTTTTTGATGCTCAGGGACGAGCATGGTTTAAGTATAAGGGGATGATAAATCTCGGATTCATTACTCTTAATCTCATTTATTAAGCTCAAATCCCTCAAAAACATCATCATTTCTGCATCTATTCAGCATAATTAGCATTTATGCATATTTTAATAAGAATTGCATTTTATCCATTATTTCTGCATAAAATAAGAAGCCAAAAATCCCAGCCAAAATTGACCTGTAAATAGCCTAACTTCTCTGATTTTTAACTAATTCATGCTAACTCTGAATGACCCAAAACTACCTCCACTATGTACATATCACTAACAAAAATAAATGAAAAATACAGAAAAATCACTAACCCAAATAAGTGGACAAAAAACCCAAACCCTAGTTTCAGGATTTCGGACTAAAAACCCCATATCTTACCCATCCAGTATCCATTTTAATCCTACTCACTTTTAAACTAATGTACATTCAATTACCTTCAAAACAAGACCAAGTTCAAGAGAATCGGAGCTCATATGTGAAAGTTGGGTTTTGGGCCTCTTTTGTATATTTTGTATTTTAACGATTTTTGACCTAGTATTTTATGTACATAATTAACCTTTTTTAGTTTATTTCTTTTTCATTTGTCTTCTTTGATGAAAGTTTTATTAAAAGCGCAAAAATCCAAATCCAAATTGAGCTTGAAATCAAAGAAACAAATTGAGTCTGAGTCTTCACAAACCCTTGTACAAAATTAGTCTTTTCGTATTTTATTTTATTTCTTATTTTTCTTAATTAATAAAAATCCAAAAAAATAGACTAATGTGTGAATATTTATTTTTAATTTTACCATATTTTTTCGGATTTTTATCTGGTTTAAAAATGATATAAAAAATATAAAATCCAAAAATCAAGGTATTCTATGTACATGGGTGATGACCGAAGAATCCCTCTGATAGATCCGGATCAGGTATGAAATCGATCAAGGGTCCTTGCGACCCAGATCTCTAGACTCGGTCAATCAAGAAAAATCAGAGACCACCAAAATAATAAAGCAATCGATAAAAACGAAAGCGGTCCCCGCTATTTATTTAACCTGGTATAGCGACCAGGGTCGGACAGAAGGAGCACGAAATGGCCTAAACGGCCTACGAAGTAGACGAAAATGAAAACAAAATAAAAGAAATGTTTTGGTGGATTTTTAATGTTTTTAATTTTTTGTATTTTTGATAATAAGGAAAATATAAAAATAAAGGAAAAAGCCAAGAAACCTCTATATATAAAACACACCAAATAAAGTCAAAAAATCAAATAAAATTTGTTTTTGTGTTTTTTATCTTTTTAAGTATTTTTGGTGATTTTTTGAGAATTTTATGGTTTTTATTTGATTTTATCAAAATCAAGAAAGGGAAAAACAGTGAGTCAATATGAAGCCAGACTTGAAAGGCTAATTAAAAATATCTAATTAGCCTCAAAAAATCTGGTGGCAATTTTTATGAAAACTAAATACAAAAACTAAGCGACAGAAAAAGAGTTTGTATTTTTTGATTTTTATAGAATTTTTAATGATTTTTATAAAGTTTTTAGTGTTTTTTTAATTTTTATGGATTTTGTAAGTCCAAATGAGCCAAAAATTAGACTGAAGCTAGTAAACAACAAAACAAACAAACACTGTTTTTTTAGAATTTTTAGAAAGGTTTTTATATTTTAGTTGATTTTCTAATTTAGACACTAGCAAAAATTAAGGTTTTTGCTTTTTAAAAATAACAAAAAGCAACAAAAATGTCCCAAAAATTTGTGAAATTTTTACATAATGGCAGGAGCCATGTATCCAAATTTTACTGGATTTGGGTTTGATTTATATTTTATTTAATAAAAAGAAAAGCTACAACAAGCAAGGACCTAAGTGCAAAGAAAACTAGTTTAGGGGCCAAACAGTAAAACGCCTAAAAAGCCCAAGGGCCCTTTTGCAAAAGTCCCACTACAACACGTGCAACACACGTGACTCAGGCACAAAGGGGTCTTTCTGTAATTCCAATTTATAAAATACCAGATTATAACAACAAAAAACTACAGGATTTGATATGTAATATTCCACTCCTCACATGTCGAAGCACGTGCTCCACTCAAACAAGGACTAAATAGATATATTTAAAAACACTAGGATCTTACATGCAAATTACCCAAACTAAAAATAACTAATTAACTATTTACAGGACTAAACAGTAACAACCAAAATAAGAGGGGCCTACAAGAAATTTACCCCTTATTTAGGTCCACGGCTGGCAAGGCACCACGCATACGATCTAACGGTGGAGAGCAGTGGACGCCCCTTCGCTGATGGACACTCCAGATGGAATCCCAGAATGGATCGGGTGGTGAAGATCTCTCGCGAACTAACGACCACGATCAAAACTGGGGCAGGAGCTCAATCCAACGGTGGATGGAGATCCTCGAAGAACAGCTCACCGGCGAACTTCGCCGGCCCAATACGTGCGTTGAAGACCTCTTCCTGTGCTGCTCAGAGAGGGGAAATGATGCCCTAGGTTGTCCGTAGCTGCTGATGAGCTCAGATGGGGCCGAGAGGCCCTCGAGGGTCTCGGCGGCGATGAAGGATCGGAGATCCTGTGCCTGAACCAGTTGTACCCCCAGATGGGGTCCTTTGACCTGCAAACCTGCACAGAACAAATCCAGGGTCGAGGGCAAAGTTCCTCGACCCGGTTAAGGTTGGAATGGGTGTGTGTAGGAGGCGGGGCGGCGCCCTCTGGAGAGGCAATGGCGGAGGAGGGCGGAGATCCTACTCTGGGGCGAGTCAGGGTGAATAAAAGGGTGGAGAAGTTTGAGCGAAGTCTGGTGAAGGTGATGGAGTGGTCGGAGGGGCAGATGGATGATCGGAGATGGTAGACAACGACGGTGGAGCTAAATGAACAAAAATCGAAAAATTGAAATCTAACCTAACCTACGAGATATCTAAGCTACTTGGTGGAGGAGGATGTCTGTGCTGGAGGTCAGGGACCTCCGGGGGTCGTCACCTCAATTGATCGACGGTCCAGGGGCTCAGGCTCACCTTGCGACGGAGCACGGCGGTGAAAGTCGCCGGATCAGTTGCTCCTGGCACTCGCGTCCTTCCTGCAACTCGTCCGCACACTGTTGTCACTCAAGAGAAGATGAGGAGCTCATCGGAGATGAAGGGGCTGGCCAAAGATAGAATGAAATGTGCGGTGGAGGAGAAGCTAAATAGTGCCCGGGGTCCGAGAAGATGGGAGTGTAGCTCGCGGATCGAGGTGCGGAGCCCTAGCATGAAGGTCTGGTGAGGATCATGGATCTTCCGTGGCTAATCGGGGCCTCGGATCTATGAGAATGGTGATCGGATCGCTTCTAGAAAAAAAGGGGAGAAATCGGGCATTCGAAGGCGGATCCGGGCGAAGTGGTCCAGGGGGGGAGTTGACCGGGGGTCAACATCCCCCGTGGACCAATGGGGAAATTCCAATGGAAAATTATTTGTAAAATCAGAATAAAATAGAAAATGACTTATTTCAAAATATTTACAAAATGAAAAATATTTATTTATTTTTAAAGTATTTTTTTGTGATTTTTATGTATTTTTTTGAAAAATAAATTATGTATTTACATTATATTATTATATACAGGTATATATACCTATGTATTTTTGAATTTTATTTTTATTATTTTATTAATGTACATTTATTCCTATTTTATATTTTATTTATTTACATAATAAAATATGGATTATAAAAAGATTTTTATTTAATTTTTATTAAGTATTTACAAGGGTAAAATAAATACATCTTTTATTGTATGTACATGGTATATTTACACTAATGAGAGAGAAAATAATTATTTTTCTTTTTCTTTTATTTTTCCCACTTTTATTTTATTTTTATAAATATATAAAAAATAATAAAAATCCATTTCTATTTTTGTTTTTATTTTAATAAAATATGTACATGAAGGAGCATTTTATTGGGAATGGCCCTATCTCTCTCTACTTGGATTCTTTGCGGTCAAGCCAATGCTTGGCCCTCCCTTGGGTTCAGGTCACTCGATATTTATTCTAAATATCTCCTTCTTTTTCTTTGTCTCTTTATTCTTTTATTTTTGCACAAAACATGCTAATTATTAATATTTACACAATGCATGCATTTTGCTAAATTATTCTATTTACAGGTATCTACTTGGTGTTTTGCAAAGGTTTTGTAGCTAAACTAAAAGAATAAAGAGTGATGAATGGGGATTCATCGCCCCCTATACTTAACTTTGTTAGTCCCTTACCAAACACTTATTTGAAAAAGAAGTGAAAATGAAAAGAAAAAGAAAAAGAAAAAGAAGGAAAAATGAATGAATCAATGTTGAATATTAAACTTGCCTTTATTAAATTGGAGTATGGAGCTCGGTCAGATCTTTGGATTATTAATGTGTCGGAACCTTATTCGGACTTAGGTTTAAAACTCAACAGCCTCTAAGTTCCACTAATCTATAGTCAAGACTCGTCAATAATTCAGATCTGAACAAGTCTAAATACACAAACCCTGAAGATCATGAATCTTTCCTTGTACAGTGTAAGTGAGGTATAGCTCTCCACCTCAGAAGTAGCAAAATGACAACCCTTCTCAACAAGGTAACTCTAATGCCCTAGTATGGCCACTCATTCCACGAGGAGCGGGGTATTCCCGTCTAAGTTCAAGGTCAACCGGCTCAAGAAGAGGGGGAAGAAGAGAATGGACCATGGCCAGTGTAGCCATGTATCCCTGGGAGCTCAACCATTGTAGCCTAGTCTCCCTGCTGCAAGCTTCATAAGATGGAACATGAGTCTCAAGCTTTGCTTATTGCACTATATACATTCCAGTGGGATTATCATTTTCTCTCAGACCCACCACTTTTTTGGAGTTCTTTTCTTTTTCCATTTTTTTGTGCATATATACAACATATCTACAAAGTGCAGCATATATACATAAGGAATTTTCCTCTTGAGCCAGTAGACTATCCCTCTTTTGAAGCATTATTGCAACCCACAACTCCTGTCGTTAGACCTCATGGCAACCAGACCAAGTTGAGACGCACTTCATTCACTATAAGAAGAAGAGAGGTTCCGCCTAGAAGTACTACCCTCATATGCTACCCCAAGTCAAGGAAGACTACCTCCTCACCACCTCATCCGTAGAGAGCTCGGTGTAAAGTGCGGGTCCAAGTAAAGCCATTGTCTATATGAGTCATGTGTGTGTTGTTAAGCGCTCTACTTAGGCTCATCGAGATGACATATGATCATAGCCTAGTGGACTCAAAGAATTAAGTCACCATGGACCTGAAAAGTCTCAACCCTACGCCCTATAAGGTTCCTCTTAGAATTAGGTCGATTAAGATATTAACCAAGCTCCATTTTCCAATTTAATTCCAGGCTAGTTTAAATGTCAACTATGATCCAAGAAAATGGTACAAATATTTACAAAGATGCTATTTACAAAATATTTACACGTGCAAAATTTTTGAAAAATGTTTTGAAACCATGGATATATGCATGAATGCAAGTTTTGCAAAATATGTACACAAATTTACACGAGGTTTTTGCAAACTTTTGATATTCAAAACATTTTACAAAATTTTGTACTATATACATAATTTTGATATCAAAATAATTACAAGCTATTTACACAAAAGGTTTTTGCAAACATTTTTACAAAAATAATTTATACAACTAGCTATGTATGTGAAATAAAAGAATTTTATTTACAAGGAAAATTTTATTTTTTATGGATTTTTGGGTTTTAGCCATTTTTATTTATTAACACACTCACACAAAGTACGAGTTATGGCTAAATTATATATGGACTATATACACACCCCCCATACTTAGATCGAACGATGTCCTCAGAGCGTTGAAGAAGACATAACTCGTGCTTAGTATCGGGAAGTGAAAAGGAAGGCTATATACAAAGACGAATGAAAGAATAGAAATGCAATAGATCTCGAGGTTTCTCCCTATACTTAGGATCAAGTAATCCTAAGTATAGAAGGCTGTACACAAAGGGAAATTTGAGTGAGAATGTACAGGGTCTACCTCCCCTATACGTAGGGTGAAATATCCCTAAGTATAGGCAACAAAACAGAGGTAGAAATGACGAATAAAATAGACAAATATATACAAGATGGATGGGCATCACTCCCCCTATACTTAAGGTGAAGTATCCTTAAGTATAGGCAATGACAGAAGTGATGAAACGAAACGAAAGGAACAACTCGGTGTTTCCACCCCCGTATACTTAGGATGAGGTATATCCTAAGTATAGCAAAGATTATCCTAAGCGAGCCCTGGGGTGAAAACAATCACGGAAGAAAGAAGGATCAAATCACGATGAACACGTATATACAAAAGGGTACAATGTTGAGGTTCCTCTCAACAAGCGCTAGGTTTTAAGCCTCTAGAAGGGCGCAAAGGCTAGGATAACGATGTGTCAAGGTTCAGGACAACATCTGTAAGGCGAATGTCAAACTGTCGTCGCAGTCTCGGTATGATAATCGCGACGAAATCAACAGTGTAAAGAAAGACACCCAGGTATGCAATAAGGTGGGTGTCTGTTACCGGCCAAGGATATGGAAATAAGGACTCGGGATTCGGTAGCACAAAATAAATCGTCGGCTCAGTATCAGACTAGAGTGAAAGTGTAGAGTTGAAGAAATCAAACGTGGAGAGGATGGATCAGTCATAGAGACCTCCACGTCAATCACTGTCTCAAAGAGGTATGGAAAGTGAAGATCAGGAGACTCTCTAAGAAAACTGATATCCGATGCATATAATGAAGACACATCGGGCAGATCATCGAATATCTCAAGGATCGACTCATCCTCACGAGGGTCGTCGAGGTGAGAAGACTCAGAATCAGAATGATCGGAAGACTCGGTTATGATCCGCCAGATGGGATACCCTCTCAGAAGGTGAAACCGAGTACTCATCATGTGTGGCATTCTCCTGCGGATAACCCTCGGGGAGGAATGTAAGATCAGAGGTGAGAAATAGAGGATCAAGATCTATCAAGGCATCTGCGCTGCTGTCAAGCACCCCTTCTGTGCACTAGGCTGCATCATCATCTGAAGTCTGGCTCTCGACAATCTGGAAGCAGGAGAAGGTACTAGTCACTATCGTGGAGGCTGGCAATGTGGCTATGGTTGATCCTCGCTCTGCGACAATGCTGGCTATCATCTGGTCCTCAGTAAGTCTATCATCTCATCACAGTGGAGGACAAAAGGCTCGAATACGGGACTATCTATGTCTGCCTCTCAAAGTGGTGTCCTGTATCAAGCTGTGGCTGCTGGGCTGAGTCCTGATATCTATCTGAGTCTGAGAAGTGTCTCTGTAGAAAAGAAGTTGAATCATCCCGAGCTGGACTCTGAACTGGCTGGATCGCTGGCTGTAGTAGCTGGGGCTCACTGTGTCTTGGAGTATCAGAAGATCTGATATCCAAGAATTGTCGACTGAAAACTCTAAGGCTGACTCGAATTCTAGCTGGAAAACCAACGGGAACTCGAGTAGACTCCGGGTCAGAACCTCCATTGTCGCAGTCATGTCCTCTGTATTATGTAGTGCTACGGAATCCAAGTCCTCTGGCTGGTGTGTATACACTGTATCCTCATGTAATGCGACACACCCCATTGGTACTGCAACATGATGTGTTGTTCCGACTATGGCATCTCATGAAGATGGTCTCGTTGAAAGTAACCTCGAGATGGTATCTAGTAAGTCAATTTCGGAACTGCGGTGTGAAGAACCGCCACATGAGGTAATCACCAGTGCTAGCTGATCCGCGGTCATCCCCCGCATGGATATCTCAATAAGGTATGTCAGTGAAAGTCCGTGCTCAGGAAATCTCCTAAAGATGACAAGAAACCTCGATCACGCCTCATGCAGTGGCTCCTGGGGGTCTACTGAAAACTCTGTGATCAAGGACCGCATCATCTCTGCTCTATGCTAGGGAAAGTATCTCTGTAGAAACTCTCGGCATAGCTCTCCCCAAGTAGCGAATCTTCTTCCCAACCGTCGGTGCCATCTCATGGCACTATCCTGAAGTGTGAATGGGAAGGTCTACAACATCATATCCTCTACAGTGATATCTGAATAAATCTGTGTCCTGCAAAACACCTCGAACTCGGACAGGTGAAGATAGGGATCCTCATGCACCTCCCCTGAAAATGTCGGCAGTCTCTGAATAAGCTCCAAATCCAGGATGAATGGACCTGATGTAGAAGCTGACTGAGCTCCCTGTCCTATCTGCTCATCCATCAAGCTGTCATAGGAGGCATCTGATACTCGCATCCGCTCTCTATGATCACGTACGAAGTGCACTCTCAACTCAGCAATGGCATCATCCGGGCCTCGCATCTGCTCCATCTGATCTCCACGGATGTCTAGCGCAACATGCCCAGAAGAATGAAAGGGATGGGAGGGAGGGAGCGGGAGGTTGGTCGGGGATCCGACCTTCCTCGAAGGTGGACTGGAGTGATGGTCAGAAGATGGAGAAGAAGCCGCAAGAGTCGGCCAGAAGTGAGGGGGATCCATCATCCAAGGATACAGAAGAGGAAGAGAAAAGTGAAGGGAGGGTGATAGGGAGAAATATAGATGAATAGATAGAAGAGAAGATAGATGGGGAGAAGACAATAGGGATCTGGAAACACACAAGATGAGAAAGCAAACCCCCTGATTCACCTACTCAAAACTGAGATGAAGACCGTAAAGGATCGGTCAATTATCTTGTCAATTTTATTTAGGTGATCAAGTCAGTCTTTCAGAGCGATTACGTGAGCTGATAGGAATCCAATACTCTTAACCGAATGTCCTGAATAAAAGACTGGTAGTTTGTCAAGAAATCAGATATGGCTCTAGCCTAGGATGCGGGTCACTCTCTCTCTCATCCAAACCAGACAAGGAGGGGGTTACTCTCCCCAAGACAGATTTTTAAGTGAGGTGGCTTTTAAGGTCAAGTGTGTTTAGCTTTCCCGATTTTATTGTTTTTATTTTTATGTATTTTTCAAAAATCGTCTAACGAATTTTTCGACTTCCTTTTTATTCCAAAGTCCAGAAAAACATGAGGAGGAAGTCGGAAAAGCTGATGCACGAGGGAATCAATGATGCATGCACGAGATAGAAGGTGTACCTGACTCCAGCAGTCTACATGCAATTATGATCCGTGCATAAATGTAAATTAAGCTATATGGATGCAATGCGAGAACCGTCCTAAATAAAAGCTCCTATTATCGTGAAGCACTGATTTTATTTGCCTAAGTCCAAACGAGATCTATAGGAACAGATATTCTTATTAGGGTTGTGGACCTAAGAATACCTGGCTCAATGAAATAAAAACCTAAATCTAGGGGCTCAAGCACGGAAATCCACGTGAAATCAAAGAAAAGAAAAGCGGTAAAAACAACACCACGGTGGGGTCCCCCGAGCACATCGGTGCTCGGCGAAACAGACCCCGTAGTCACAAGTCTCTGAGAGTCCTGGTACCTGTATTATTACAATAATAAAATAGTCTGAAATTAAACTAACTATCCTAAGCTAATCTACTACTCCTGCCCTCCTGCTCGCCTCCTCGCGCTCTTCTGCGGCTCCGTACAAAAGAGAGCTGCCTCCTAATCCCGTGGTTGCTTCAGCTTTTTGAGAAAAGCCACCTCGGTCCTCGGGCCCTCGCAAGAAAACAAACAGAGGTGTCAAACACAGATTATTATGAAAATAAAATAAAATGGTACTATATGTAAAAATGGAAATAAACACACAAAACAAACAAATAAAACAAAATAAAAGAAAAGAAAAGAAAAAAAAGAAAACAAAGAAAATCAAAAAGCCGCGGAAAGCCGTGGACGAAAGAAAAGCTGCGAAAACAAAACCGAACAATAAAACAAAAACGACTACTAAGCCGTGCTCCCCGGCAACGGCGCCATTCTGATGACCGAAGAATCATTCTCACAGATCCGAATCAGGTATGAAATCGATCAAGGTTCATTGCGATCCGGATCTCGAGACTCGATCAATCAAGAAAAATCAGAGACCGCTAAAATAATAAAGCAATCGATAAAGACGAAAGCGGTCCTCGCTATTTATTTAACCTGGTATAGCGACCAGGGTCAAACACAAGGAGCACAAAATGGCCTAAACGGCCTACGAAGTAGTCGAAAATGAAAACAAAATAAAAGAAATGTTTTGGTGAATTTTTAAATGTTTTTATTTTTTTTGTATTTTTGATAATAAGGAAAATATAAAAACAAAGGAAAAAGCCAACAAACCACTATTTATAAAACACATAAAATAAAGTCAAAAAATCAAATAAAAATTGTTTTTGTGTTTTTTATCTTTTTAAGTGTTTTTGGTGATTTTATGAGAATGTTATGATTTTTAGTTGATTTTATAAAAAAATCAAGAAAGGGAAAAATAGTAAGTCAATATGCAGCCAGACTTGAAAAGCTAATTAAAAATATCTAATTAGCCACTAAAAATCTGGTTGCAATTTTTATGAAAACTAGATACAAAAACTAAGCTACAGGAAAAGAGTTTGCATTTTTTGACTTTTATAGAATTTTTTATGATTTTTATAATGTTTTTCGTGTTTTTTTAATTTTTATGGATTTTGTAAGTCCAAATGAGCCGAAAGTTGGATTGAAGCTACTAAATAACAAAACAAAAAAACACAATTTTTTTAGAATTTGTAGAAAGGTTTTTATATTTTTAGTTGATTTTCTAATTTAGACAGTAGCAAAAATTAAGGTTTTTGATTTTTTTTAAATAACAAAAGGCCACAAAAATGTCCCAAAAAAATTAGTGAAATTTTTACACAGTGGCAGGAGCCACGTATCCAAATTTCACTGGATTTGGGTTTGATTTGATATTTTATTCAATAAAAACAAAAGCTACAGCAAGCAAGCATCTAAGTGCAAAGAAAACTAGTTTAGGGGCCAAACAGTAACACGCCTAAAAAGCCCAAGGGCCCTTTTGCAGAAGTCCCACTACAACACGCGCAACACACATGACTCAGGCACAGAGGGGTCTTTCTGTAATTCTTATTTATAAAATACCAGATAATAACAACTAGAAACTACAGGATTTGATTTGCAATTGTTCCACTCCTCACGTGTCGAAGCATGTGCTCCACTCAAACATGGACTAAATAGCAATATTTAAAAACACTAGGATCCTACATGCAAATTACCCAAACTAAAAATAACTAAATAACTATTTATAGGACTAAACAGTAACAACCAAAAGAAGAGGGGCCTACAAGAAATTTACCCCTTATTTAGATCCAAGGCTGGAAAGGCGCCACGTATACGATCTAACGGTGGAGAGCAGTGGACGCCCCTTCGCTGATGGACGCTCCAAATGGAATCCCAGATGGATCGGGTGGTGAAGATCTCTCGTGAACTAACGGCCACGATCAAAACTGGGGCAGGAGTTCAATCCAACGGTGGTTGGAGATCCTCGAAGAACAGCTCGCCGGCGAACTTTGCTGGCCCAATACGTGCGTTGAAGACCTCCTCCGGTGCTGCTCAGAGAGGGAAAATGATGCCCTAGGTTGTCCGCAGCTGCTGGTGAGCTCATATGGGGCCGAGAGGCCCTAGAGGGTCCTGGCGGTGATGAAGGCTAGGAGCTCCTGTGCCTGAACCAGTTGGACCCCCAGATGGGGTCCTTTAACCTGCAAACCTGCACAGAACAAATCCTGGGTCGAGGCGAAGTGCCTCGAACCGATTAAGGTCGGAATGGGTGTGTGTAGGAGGTGGGGCGGCACCCTCCGACGAGGCGACTGTGGAGGAGGGCGGAGATCCTGCTCCGAGGCGAGTCAGGGTGAATGGAAGGGTGGAGAAGGTGGAGCGAAGTCCAATGAAGGTTATGGAGTGGTCGGAGGGGCGGATGGATGATCGGAGATGGTGGGCGACATCGGTGAAGCTAAATGAACAGAAATCGAAAATTTGAAATCTAACCTAACCTACGAGATATCTAAGCTACCTGGTTTAGGAGGATGTCTATGCTGGAGGTCAGGGACCTCCGGGGGTCGTCACCTCGATGGATCGATGGTCCAAGGGCTCGGTCTCACCTTGCGACGGAGCACGGCGGTGAAAGTCACCGGATCAGTGACTCCCGGCGCTCGCGTCCTCCCTGCAACTCGTTCTCACATTGTTGTCACTCAGGATAAGATGAGGAGCTCATCGGCGGCAAGGGGGGTGGCCAAAGATAGAATGAAATGTGCGGCGTAGGAGAAGCTAAATAGTGCCCGAGGTCCGAGAAGATGGGAGTGTAGCTCGCGGATCGAGGTGCGGAGCCCTGGCAAGAAGGTCCAGCGAGGATCATGGATCTTTCGTGACTAATCGAGACCTCGGATCTATGAGAATGGTGGACGGATCGCTTCTAGAAAAAGGGGAGAAATCGGGCATTCGAAGGCAGATTCGGGCGAAGTGGTCCAGGGGGGGACTTGACCGGGGGTCAACATCCCCCGTAGACCAATGGGAAAATTCCATTGGAAAATTATTTGGAAAATCATAATAAAATAGAAAATGACTTATTTCAAAATATTTACAAAATGAAAAATATTTATTTATTTTCAAACTAGTTTTTTGTGATTTTATTTATTTTTTTGAAAAATAAATTTTGTATTTACATTATATTATTATTATATACAGGTATATATACCTATGTATTTTTGAATTTTATTTTGATTATTTTATTTATGTACATTTATTCTATTTTATATTTTATTTATTTACACAATAAAATATGGATTAAAAAAAGATTTTTATTTAATTTTTATTTGTATTTACCAGGGTAAAATAAATACATCTTTTATTGTATGTACATGGTATATTTACACTGATGAGAGAGAAAATAATTATTTTTATTTTTTATTTTTCCCACTTTTATTTTATTTTTATAAATATATACAAAATAATAAAAACCCATTTTTATTTTTGTTTTTATTTTAATAAAATATGTACATGAAGGGGCATTTTATTGGGAATGGCCCTATCTCTCTCTACTTGGATTCTTTGCGGTCAGGCCAATTCTTGGCCCTCCCTTGGGTTCGGGTCACTCGATATTTATTCTAAATATCTCCTTTTTCTTTGTCTCTTTATTATTTATTTTTGCACAAAAACATGCTAATTATTAATATTTACACAATGCATGCATTTTGCTAAATTATTCTATTTACAGGTATCTACATGGTATTTTGCAAAGGTTTTATAGCTAAAATAAAAGAATAAAGAGTGATGAATGGGGATTCATCAATGGGATACCCCAAAAATTCACTTTGTGCATTTGATCGATTTTGGTTTTGATGTCTTCATGAAAGTTGTAGATCTCACCGCCACGTGTCAACCGTTTTTGAGATTATATTAATTCATTTTTATAAAAATAAAATAAAATCAACGCACGTGCAGGGCTCCCAGGCATGCGCCACGCACGTGTCGCTGATGAATCCATGATTCATTAACTTTTCTGTCGCATTTTGTCTTAAAACCCTTAACAAATACATGTAAATATTCATTATTCTCATCTTTTAACAAATCACCATTCATGTGTAAATATTCACTTTCAACCACTAAAATCATGTAAATAAATAAAGAACAAGAAAAGAAACAAAAAGGCAGATTGAATATATGTATATATATACAATATGACTTAAATATAAATATAGCTGTAAGATATATTTATAGCTCAACCCCCGAGACCAAGTTAGCATGGATTGGTCGACAAACCAAAAAGTAGGGGGAGATAAGGAAAGAAAACCAGAGAAAAATAATTTAACACACACATATACACCTTTCATTATTTATACAATAAATACAAAACTTCAAGGAATTTTAATTAATCCATATGAACATATTTTTCACTAAACTCTTCTCCTAATTATTTCTAAAAATGTATATAAAAATATAAAAATAAGTTAAAAATATTACCCTATATATATGCCAAGAAACTCAGCCTCCAAATTGTCAAAATCTCAACTTCCGAACATCAAAACTTCCTCATACGAACTCCAATTTCACTCTACTCACTTTAAAGTTCCTGAAATAATATTCTCTTATTAATAAAGGTGGTTTCATCGGTATCGGAGTCCGTTTGCAAAAAGTCGATTTTGGGACCAAAAGACAACGGGGTTTCTGGGCTATTTATTTTCTGTAACACACATTATTTATCATTTTCTTAATTTTATAATTTTTAAATTATATCATGATCTTGTAGTTTCACCATAAATTATTTCATAATTTTTGGAGACATTTTATTATTTTTATAAAATCAAAAACCCCAAAATATAGGTATAAATGACCTACTTAGATAATAACCATATTTATTAAAATATGCAAATTAACTTATTAAAATCCATAAAAATTCGTATAAACCTTATTTAATATTCTAATAATTAAGAAAATATAAAATTAATTTTTATTTATTTATTTATTAAGTTAAAAATCTAAAACCAATTTATAAATACATATATATTAATATAATATTTATATTTTAAATAATATTTATTATTTATTGAAAATACTTATGCCATAAATTAGAGAATTAATTTATATACATTTCTTGTATTTATACATTTTTAAAATAACTTCATTTACTATTTAATTTCGATTTTATAAAGAAATTCAGCTCTGGGCCACCCAGGTGCTGACACTTGTCAGCACCTGGGGCCTTCTTCCCCAAGAGTTTGTTCAGCCCGTCTGTTCTGAGCTGCCGACTTCCCCCAATTCTCTCGCACGATTCTAGAGCCTTCCGACCGATCTAAGCCATCAGATCTACCCTCCTAACAACCTACTTCAACGCCAGCCCTAAATCTAAGCGTGGTGCCCACGAAAACCCATATATATATACACCTCAAGGTCGTCATAGCTAACCAACTTTCCAACTGCCAGAGCCCCAGCTCCAGGCTAACCGACCCCCCTACTTCCAAGCCTCGCCTCGGCCAACCGGAGGTGGTGACAGCATCGTGGACATGCCAGCGAGGAGGAGGAGACGTCGGGGATCGTTCCAAGGCTACGCCAGCCTTGCATCGCCGCCCACGCGTGCGTCAGAGCTCCGGTCTTTGGTCGTCGTCGAGCAGCCAATCCAGGTAATACACCTTGGACTTCATAGACCTCTTCCTTCACCTTCTTTGTTTTTTGCTTTGATTTGCGAGCCAAGATTAGCGTGGCTAATCCGCGATTTAGATAGCTAAACCATCTTAGATCGACGCCCTTCCGAAATTCATCTCGATTCGTTTCTATTTCGCTTCAAATCGCATCATCATTCCATCGTCGTTTTCACACATCTGGTAGTTCGTCTGGAAACTAAAGTTTTTAATCATCTTTGAGCTTGCGTCTTGTAATCAATTGGCTGATTCACCGTGAATCGAGCATCCTATCTTGTTAATTGCAGGTCCAATATCATCGCGAGCCATTTATTAGCATCTGGAAGGCCCCAATCGCCATCAGAATTCGTCTCCAAAAATGGGTCGCCATCACTGAGCCACCTCCAGGAAGCTGAGGCCATCGTCTTCTTCGCACCATCGCTGTCGCTCGAAGCATCGTCTGCCATCACCCTACCACGGGCGAGCTCGAGGGGTGGAGGAGCCACCCCTCTGGCCCCGCCGAAGTGCACAAGCGTTCGTCAGTTGATCGGAGAAAGTCAGAGAAGGGAACCCCTTCGCAAGCATCTTCAACCGCCTAAGAACAGGGGAGGCACAGGTGTGCGACACATGGCACACCTGCATACGTCCGATCCGCTCAGCAAGTTCTAATCGCAACCGTCAGTGGCGAAACGGTGTAAAATTTACAACTTCAGCCCAGCGAACTTCCAGCAATTTCATTCCGCCTCCCAGGTTTTCCATAATTACATTTAGGTCCCTCCGTAGGGACCTGATTGTAAACATTTGTATATTTTTTCTACAGAACAGTCCCTGAGGACCCATTTGCAAACATTTTAATTAGATTTCTTTTGCGCTTATGCCCCTGGGCTGTAGGGGTTATTTGGATCTCGTTTGACTTCGTTCTTTGATGGTTTCTTTAGGGTAGCTATGCAACTACCCCATTTACGTAGTATAAAGTTTTCGAGCATTTTTGACGTATTTTCATCGTGTTTTAATTTTGTCGAAGATCGCCTTGTCTTGTTTTGATTTCTTGAGTTGTTCGAGCTCGCGGCTTGACCCCGATCACTCTACTATATTCTATAACCTATATAATATCCACATATTATATAATAACTAAATCTTTTTGAAAAATCTCCCTTTTTGGAAATTAAATAAAAATTGGAAATAATAAAATCAAATAAAAACAATAAAAATAAAAACTAATAAAGAAAGGGGTTTCTTTACTTGATCACTTGGAGAAGAGATTAAAAATAAAATTACAAAGATAAAAATCGAAGGAATTTATTCTGCCTCCTTGAGTTCGACCCAGGAACACTTGCCTGGTTAAATATTAGTGACGGTTTTCCGAAGGAAAACCGAAATTGTTTGATAGGTTTAAAAATCGAATCTTATTACGCAGCTTTTTGGCTACATCAACAGTGTTGTTCTTTCTTCTTAAAAAACGAAAAGCCACGAAATCGATTTTTATCCCTATCAAAATGGCGCTGTTGCCGGGGAGGCGTTAGATTCTTTTTGATTTTTTCGTGATTTTATTTTTCTCTCTTCTTTTCGTTTTGTTTTTCATACGGTTTTTCATACGGCTTTTTCGTGTTTTGCTTTTTCGTCTTCGTACGGCTTTCTCGGTTTTCTCGATCGGTTTTAATTGCTAACCATCTTTGCAGGGCCTGCAGGATCAACCGGCTTCTTCGGAAGCTGAGCCAGTTGAAAGAGCAGAGGCCGGCTACTTCTTCACAAGTCGGTTGCAGAGGAGCAGAGTAGTTAGTATAATTTCTGTAAAAGAGAGAGAAAGGGAGAGAGTGGTAATAGATAATAAACAAACCCCCCCCCATTTTTTTTCGGGGCATGATTCGCCGGATACCGTGTATCCGAGGATCAGGGCACCCACTACGGCTTTTTATCGCTCATCAGATTTCCGCGGTTTTTCTAGATGCTTGTCTAGGTTTTTTTTTACTCTATATGCTTGTGCCGCGTAGTTAGTCTTAGGACTCACAACCTAGGTGCATGCTTTAGGGTTTTTAAATAAAAAAAACTCGATAGACATTGACTGGAAAAAAAACCATAAAAATTATAAAACTAAAATCGGGACTGCTAAATCTATCTGACTTAAAGCCGTAAATCGACTCAAGTGATTTGGGGAGAGTAACCTCCGCACATTTCTCAGAGTGCGCGAGCTCGAGAGCCGACACTTAAGGATAGAGCCCAAACCCCATATTTCTCGCGGGATACTACTGGGTCCATACATTTGATCATTGTTCCTCAGTGGGTAAGCTCGGGTAGCCGGAAACGGTCCGGGTTTACTTAGCAGAGTGGGAGGTTTAGAGGACACTGCGCAAGGCTCCGTCCTCAAGTAACACGGGTAGCCGGAAACGGTCCGTACTTACTCCCATACTGGTTGAGTGCGAGTGGTCTCTTGTAAGGATTCGGGCCAGTGTTTCGGGGAAACTATCGGGCACCTATTGGCTCGCTCAGCCCGCGTAATCGAAACGTTTTCTAATCATAACCCTAAAACCGAAAAGATAAAAAGACCGAACTCTTACGGTCTTCATAACGGTTGAGTTGGTGAAAACGGGGTTTGCTTTGTGTTTGTTTGCGGGGCGTGGGTTTCTGCAGCTTTCGCACTTCTCTCTCTTTCATTTTGAATCGTAAACGTGCTCTCTCGACTTTCTCTTGACATCGAAGATGACATCTCGACGGCTTTTCGGCTCAGACTATGTGAGCTTTCGACCGTCCACCATCGAGCGTATGTCTTCACAGGCTCGGGATGACCCTCTTCCCGAGTCGGTCCCATCAGATCTCGAGGCGAGTCAGACCCAGACTCCCTCTCCCCCTGGCCAGACTATTGAGGCAGACCCTGGCCTCAATACATCATCTAGATCTCCTGAGTACTTTTCGCTGAGTTATTACGATAGTTTTTACTTTACAGACGATCATATGGCTCGCGGGAAAGGACCAGCAGCAGACGAGAGGCCACAAGCTGGGGAACATCAGGAGGGAAGACCGGAGCTGAATGCAGATGTCACTACAGGCATTCTCGATACACTTCAGTAGATGAATTTGCAGATTCGAGAACAATACAGAATTCAGACTGAACTGCGGGCTGAAATAGCCGTGCTGAGAGCAGGGGCTGGGAACCAGATACCGCTTGCGGTTCCCGTAACTTTACGGGATGAGTATGACCCGGGCGCTAGAACGCTCCATCATTGGATTCGGCTACCGCCGAATCAAGGGCCATACGAACTCTGACTGTCCTTCATCTCTTTGCTTCCCAAGTACTATGGGAATGTCGCAGAGGAGCCGTTCACATTTTTACAATAGTTTGAGATGATTTGCGGAACGGCTTGTTATCCGGGAGTAACGCAGGAGGCCGTATGCCTCAAGGCTTTCCCCTTTGCCTTAGCCGATAAGGCTCTTTATTGGCCGAGTCATCTAAGGAGAGAAATTTCTACGTGGGACGACCTGAAGTCCACCATCTTGCGCAAGTATTTTCCTCTGGGAAGGACGGACATGATGAGGAGTCAGATCTCCAACTTTACGCAACTACCGCATGAATCATTCCATGAGGCATGGGATTGATTCAAGGATCTTACAGAGAGATGACCGCATCATGAGATCCCGATGAAGGTGCTCGTACAGAACTACTTCGGAGGACTCCAGCCGGAAGTTCAGGGGCTAGTCAGTGCCGCATGTGGCGGCAGTTACTTGAACAAAGACGCCGAGTCAGTTTGGGCCATCTTCGAAGGGATGACCGAGAACTCGAGAGTCGTAGACTCTACTCGGGCATTTCAGAAAGCCCCACAACCACCACATCACCGAGAACATCACAAGGTGGCGAACATCTCGGACTCTGAATCCAACACCAACATGGGATTTATTAGTGAGAAATTAATGTTGGTGGACGTGATTCACAAGCAGGTCCAAGACCTACAGCCGCTGCGAGAGTTGGAGAAACTCTCATCTCTACCTCAGCAGCTGAGTGATTTATCGAAGAAGGTCGCTGATCTTCAGATCCAGTACCAGCAGAGCCAGACTTCTTCGAGCGCGCAATCAACACAGAGGATCACACCCGCTCCACCCACCCGTCAGATACACTACGTCCAGAGCGAGCCCGAGATTCCGCAGATTGATTGGCATGAGGATCAGTCTCATGCCAATCCCGGCCAGATCACCAGCACCGCAGAGATGGAGGTGGAGTCGCAATCCACTCTCGAGATCAACTGGATTTGGTATACTCCGATGCAGCAACCGAGTATACCGAATCAGCAGCCGCAGCAGCCATACGGTCATCCGCAGCATGGACGTCCGCAATTTCAGCACCGCCAGAGCTTCACGCCGCAGTAGTCTCATCCGAATGTCTACCATCAGAGACCGCAGCCTTCATATCAGCACCCTGCTCACTACTCACAGAATCATCCTTTTCAGCAGCCGCATCAGTCTTCCTCCACACATCAGCGCTACTCCCAGCCTTCCACCTCTCAGCATTTCACGCCAAGGCAGGAGAGAGGAGCAAGCCAGGGCCCCCACACCCAACCGGAGATGTCTTCACAGGCCCAGGCGCTCAACCAGATCATGGATATGCTGAGTACGCTCCAGATCGTGCACAAGACAGAGATGGAGCAGGTTAACCGTCGTCTGGACGAGTTAACTGTGCCGAAGACCACTCTCCCAGCCCAGCCTCAGATGAACCCGAACAACAAGAGGAGGCATCCAGAGCAGGTAGATACTACAGGTAAGATCTCGTTTCCTGAATTTTTATCTAACTTCATTCGTCTCAGGAGCGGTAGATCACCACAAGCACCTGCTGGAGAAGAGGAGAGGGCACTAGAGGAGCACGAGCAGAACCATGATCCTGAAGCCGAGGAGGAGAAACCGCAAGAGGATGAGGACCTTTACGCAGACTCAAGAGACGGGAGCAATGCCAACACATCAGATATGGACACTGGCGACTCAGACGATGACATCACGCCAGATCAGGCAGAGAGCCCCGACAAAAATATCTCTTTCCCTGTCTTAGAGAGTTTTGTAGATAATTCTGAAACTCTCCATGTACAAGATGATTCCTCATTGAATAAAAATTCTGATTCTCTAACTCCTGAGATTGTTCCTTTTTCCTGATGCTTTGTTTGGAAGAGGAAAGAAAAAAACCAAAAATAATGTTGTCACTTCAGAAACAGAACGTTTATTGAAAGATCACATCTTTCTTAAGATTCCACTGCACGATGCCTTGGATCATTTTCCTACGCTCAAGAATCAGTTGAGGAACAAATGTACTACACGTAGGAAGAAAAGATCACGAGTTGAGAAGCATATTTTGACCAAGGCCACTTCGTGTGCTATCAGGAAAAAGGTACCCAAGGAAAAGAAAGATTTGGGAGTTCACTATGTCAAATGTTAGATTGAAGACACTACATTCCATCGTACTCTCTTAGATAATGGTTCCTCGATTAATTTACTTCCATCCTCTTTGCTTGATAAGCTCAAGCTAGGTCCCCTCTATAAATCACGAGCGATACTCCAATTTGCAGATCGATCTATAAAGAGACCTAGAGGTGTACTGAGGAACATTATCGTGACCGTTCAGGGCTCGCAGTTTCCCGTGGACTTTACGATCCTAGACATGACATGCCCTACACAGTTACACCTTGCTCCAATCATTCTCGGGAGGCCCTTCTTGCAAACAGCAAGAGCACTATTCGATTATGATGCTGGGAGAGTATCATTCCGAACAGACAACGGAGAGATACACATTGAGATGGAGAGAGAATGTAGTAGTCCTAGATCAGTATTGTCATTCACTTCAGAGGATACCAGTCTTGCAGAAGATTTATGGAACATAGATGAGACACAATTTCCTGATCTTGAGAGCGTTTA
Source organism: Ottelia alismoides (assembly GCA_037367405.1). Lineage (NCBI taxonomy): Eukaryota > Viridiplantae > Streptophyta > Magnoliopsida > Alismatales > Hydrocharitaceae > Ottelia > Ottelia alismoides. The sequence continues at coordinate 981,424 of JAZKJV010010992.1, read as the reverse complement.
TTTTGATACCCAAGATATCCTATACGAGGATAGGGTAGATCATTTGGTACTTAGTTCTTCAGATGATTGTTCACATACAGAGACAGAGTTCATATCAGACTCAGATGAGCAGTCACCTGCAGTAGATATCTCTGTGCCGCAGATTGAAAGCACACATATTACAGCACAAGAGTCCATCGAATACAGTGCACAGATCATACAGTCTATTCAGCATAGAGAGTCGGATGGTGTAATGCCTGCACATATACACACCTTCTGTAGTCCGACTCCAGAGACGCATATTTCAGAAAAGATTATGCCATGTACAGAGTTTACTTACAGAAGAGGCTCTACTTTTTTAGCCAAGGATCAATACACACATAAAAAGCAGAAAATTCAGTATGACCCTGGTTGAAGAGATCAGATAACCACTCGTGGTTAACGAGAAGATGCTGAAGCACTTCGTAGAGACTACTGATCATCTGTCCCGTACTGAAGTGATCTACTTTGTACAGGAATCATGAACACTCGAACTTCTTCCTGTACAAATTCTTTTGATCCATTCTTTTCTGGAGATTCACAACACTTGTATATTCTTCGTAGACCACAATCGTCCCCATTTTTTCTCGTCTTCTATGCTTAGGATACCAGATCCTAAGTATAGGGGGGACCGATTGCTCGCTGATTTACGTTTTATTTTTTGTACTGATTCTTTTGTATAGCCATTCTTTTTCACAAATCACTGGTCTCCAATTTTTGGCTACACTCTTTTCTATACTTAGGATGCCTTATCCTAAGTACAGGGGGGACCGAGTGATTTCGATGATTTCATACTCTTTTCCTTTTGAACTTTCGTTATTTATTCTTTTCATTCAGTCATCCCGTTTTTGCTCTCCCGTGATACTTACGATGATCTGATCGTAAGTATGGGGGGGTTCACTGACTTGTACTCGATATCCTTTTTCACCCACTTTTACTTAGCACGAGTTATGTCCTCCTTTTTCTCTTTTGACGCTATGAGGACATAGCACAAGCTAAGTATAGGGGGGTGCGTATATATTGTATATATACTTTTGTCCATAACTCGTACTTTTATGTATTTTCTATATCTATAAAATCCATAAAAAGTGGGTACGGGTTAATTTAAAATCCACTCTTCTATTTATCTATTATTTATAAAATCCTTGTAAAAAAAGTAAAATGTGCTTAAAATTTGTAATTAAAACTTGTAGTTAAACGTTGTATTTAAATTTGTACTTAAAATATGTATAATACTTAGTTAAAATCCTATTTATTAAAACATGTGTAAAAACCATTCAACCCTTGTAAAATACTTTATAGACAAAATTTGTAAAATACATTGAATACTTAACTTAAATAAAATATATCTTGTAAAATTTATGAATAAAATCTTGTTTATAAAAATCATAAAATCCATAAAAAAATACAAAGTCCTAAAATTCGTAAAAATTACAAAAGCCTTAAAATACATAAAAATGAGTAAAATTCAGAAAATACACTTCACAAAAACATGGTTGCATTTGCATTCGCATTTTTCAGAATAAGTTTGATTTCTGGAACTAAGGACTGAGTCTAGTCTAAAGTATGGAGCTTGATTTCGGCCATTAACTCTCATTGTAAGGAGCCTGACTAGGATCTGGAATTTAGACTCTTCAGGTCTTGTGACTTAAATCTTTGGGTTCCGTAAGACCATATTCGGGAAATCAAGTCATCTATGCTTAAGTAGACCATTTGGAGTCATCCGTACAACTCTACACCAGTGAACCAATCTTGAACACATGCACTCTGCACTTAGCTCGACTCGCATGGTGTCCCGAAGGGCAGTACACCTTGGTAGTATGTTTCTATCCTTATCTTTGCGGCATTGACGTCTAAAGACGGGAGAGATTGGGGTTGCGATAGTTGCTTCGGATGAGGGAAGGATCTGCTGACACAATTTTTCTAAGACCTCAAAAAAGGGATGGGCTAAAAAGATGCTATATCCGTCGAGGCACAAAAAGATGAATGCAGTGCAAGCAAATTACAAAGTCAAAGCAAAGCAGAAGCCACCAAATAAGACCACAATGGTCCAAGCTTCCACCAAATATGCCTGCACATCTTAGTGGAGACTCAGCTACACCAGTTGGGCTTCACAAGGAGATGCGTCTACACTGGTCGCACTCCACTTCTTTTCTCATTCTTCAAACTTCTCCCTATATTAGATTGTGGACATAGCATAACTGAACTCAGAAGGGAATACCTCCCTCCCCGAGGAAAGAGTAGTTGGATGAGGAGCCATAGGAGTGTATAGCCGGGATTGACGGTTTCTTCAGTTCTCTAAGCAGGAAGAGCTAAATCAATTCACACACTGTACAAGTTGACTTCAAGGATGATAGAGTTTGCGATATGAATAAGTGAGTCTGAACTAGCCGATGAAGTGATCTTGAGTAAGGATTATGGAACTTGAGGACTGTTGAGGATAAAATCCTAATCCTAGTTAAGGTTCCGACAAAATGCTTATTTCACGCCCGATCGAGCTCTGTCCTTTGTCTGTTCTCATGAATTGGTTTAGGAAAACAAATTCATTCTAACTTTCTTTCTTTTTCACTTACTTTTTCAAAATAAGTGTTTGCTAAGGGACTAGCAAAGTTTAAGTATAGGGGGTTGATGAATCCATGATTCATTAACTTTTCTGTCGCATTTTATCTTAAAACCCTTAATAAATACATGTAAATATTCATTAATTCTCATCTTTTAATAAATCACCATTCATGTGTAAATATTCACTTTTAACCACTAAAATCATGTAAATAAATAAAGAACAAGAAAAGAAACAAAAAGGCAGATTGAATATATGTATATCTATACAATATGACTTAAATATAAATATAGCTGTAAGATATATTTATAGCTCAACCCCCGAGACCAAGTCAGCATGGATTGGTCGACAAACCAAAAAGTAGGGGGAGATAAGGAAAGAAAACCAGAGAAAAATAATTTAACACACACATATACACCTTTCATTATTTATACAATAAATACAAAACTTCAAAGAATTTTAATTAATCCATATGAATATATTTTCACTAAACTCTTCTCCTAATTATTTCTAAAAATGTATATAATAATATAAAAATAAGTTAAAAATATTACCATGTATATATGCCAAGAAACTCAGCCTACAAATTGTCAAAATCTCAACTTCCGAACATCAAAACTTCCTCATACGAACTCCAATTTCACTCTACTCACCTTTAAAGTTCATGAAATAATATTCTCTAATTAATAGAGGTGGTTTCATCGAATTCGGAGTCCGTTTGCAAAAAAGTCGGTTTTGGGACCAAAAGACAACGGGGTTTCTGGGCTATTTATTTTATGTAACACACATTATTTATAATTTTCTTAATTTTATAATTTTTAAATTATTTCATGACCTTGTAGTTTCACCATAAATTATTTCATAATTTTTGGAGACATTTTATTATTTTATTTAAATCAAAACCCCCAAAATATAGGTATAAATGACCTACTTAGATCATAACCATATTTATTAAAATAAGCAAATTAACTTATTAAAATCCATAAAAATTCGTATAAACCTTATTTAATATTCTAATAATTAAGAAAATATAAAATTAATTTTTATTTATTTATTTATTAAATTAAAAATCTAAAACCTATTTATAAAAACATATTTATTAATATAATATTTATGTTTTAAAAAATATTTATTATTTATTAAAAATACTAATGCCATAAATTAGAGAATTAATTTATATACATTGCTTGTATTTATACATTTTTAAAATAACTTTGTTTACTATTTAATTTCGATTTTATAAAGAAATTCAGCTCTGGGCCAACCAGGTGCTGACGCTTGTCAGCACCTGGGGCCTTCTTGCCCAAGAGTTTGTTCAGCCCATCTGTTCTGAGCTGCCGACTTCCCCCAATTCTCCCGCACGATTCTAGAGCCTTCCGACCGATCTAAGCCATCAGATCTACCCTCCTAACAACCTACTTCAACGCCAGCCCTAGATCTAAGCGTGGTGCCCACGAAAACCCAGCTATATATACCCCTCAAGGTCGCCATAGCTAACCAACTTTCCAACTGCCAGAGCCCCAGCTCCAGTCTAACCGACCCACCTACTTCCAAGCCTCGCCTCGGCCAACCGGAGGTGGTGACAGCATCGTGGACACGCCAGCGAGGAGGAGGAGACGTCGGGGATCGTTCCAAGACTACGCCAGCCTTGCATCGCCGCCCACGCAGGCGTCGGAGCTCCGGTCTTTGGTCGCCGTCGAGCAGCTATTCCAGGTAATAGATCTTGGACTTCATAGACCTCTTCCTTCACCTTCTTTATTTTTCGCTTCGATTTGCGTGCCACGATTAGCGTGGCTAATCCGCGATTTAGATAGCTAAACCATCTTAGATCGACGCCCTTCCGTAATTCATCTCGATTCGTTTCTATTTCGCTTCAAATCGCATCATCATTCCATCGTCGTTTTCACACATCTGGTAGTTCGTCTAGAAACTAAAGTTTTTAATCGTCTTTGAGCTTGCGTCTTGTAATCAATTGGTCGATTCACCATGAATCGAGCATCCTATCTTGTTAATTACAGGTCCAATATCATCGCGAGCCATTTCTTAGCATCTGGAAGGCCCCAATCGCCATCAGAATTCGTCTCCAAAAATGGGTCGCCATCACTGAGCCACCTCCAGGAAGCTGAGACCGCCATCTTCTTCGCACCATCGCCGCTGCTCAGAGCATCGTCTGCCATCACCCTACCGCGGGCGAGCTCGAGGGGTGGAGGAGCCACCCCTCTAGCCCCGCTGGAGTGCCCAAGCGTTCGTCAGTTGATCGGAGAAAGTCGGAGAAGGGACCCCCTTCGCCAGCAACTTCAACCGCCCAAGAACAGGGGAGGCACAGGTGCACGACACGTGGCGCACCTGCATCTGTCCGATCCACGCTAGCAAGTTCTAATCGCAGCCGTCAGTGGAGAAACGGTGTGAAATTTGCAACTTCAGCCCAGCGAACATCCAGCAATTTCATTCCGCCTCCCAGGTTTTCCATAATTACATTTAGGTCCCTCCCTAGGGACCTGAATGTAAATATTTGTATATTTTTTCTACAGAACAGTCCCTGAGGACCCATTTGCAAACATTTTAATTAGATTTCTTTTACGCTTATGCCCCTGGGCTGTAGGGGTTATTTGGACCTCGTTTGACTTCGTTCTTTGACGGTTTCTTTAGGGTAGTTATGCAACTACCCCATTTACATAGTATAAAGTTTTCGAGCATTTTCGACGTATTTTCATCGTGTTTTGACTTTGTCGAAGATCGCCTCGTCTTGTTTTGATTTCTTGAGTTGTTCGAGCTCGCAGCTCGACCCCGATCACTCTACTATATTCTATCACCTATATAATATCCACATATTATATAATAACTAAATCTTTTTGAAAAATCTCCCTTTTGGAAAATTAAATAAAAATTGGAAATAATAAAATCAAATAAAAACAATAAAAATAAAAACCAATAAAAAAGGGGTTTCTTTACTTGATCACTTGGAGAAGAGATTAAAAATAAAATTACAAAGATGAAAATCGAAGGAATTTATTCTGCCTCCTTGAGTTCGACCCAGGAACACTTGCCTGGTTAAATATTAGTGATGGTTTTCCGACGGGAAACCGAAATTGTTTGATAGGTTTAAAAATCAAATCTTGTTTCGTGGCTTTTTGGCTACATCGATCGAGTTCCCTTCTTCATAAAACCGAAAAGCCGCGAAACCGATTTTTATCCTTATCAGTCGTGCCTCTCACCCCCAGCTTAGCACGCGCCACTCCCTTGGCTGCCCGATCTCGGCTGATCGGACGGTCGTGGATCATCGTCCTCGTTAGGCTTCCTTCCCCCTTTTGGAAGCTTTGTCGTGCCCCCACTAATTTCACCGCCGCTCCGCTACAATCGCCGAGCACCGCCTCTCTTCGAATCCCCTTCCGATCTTCGTCAACATCCAGTAAATCTCATCATCTTCAATCACTAGATCCTCCGCCAATCTTGGCCTCGAATCCCCAAATCAAATATTCGACCACCCTTCTTTCCTTCACCGGCAAACCCCTTCCCCTATTTAAAGAACGACTCCGCCCCAGAGGCCCAACATCCACCGATCTACTATTCGAGGTTGCCGGGGTGACAGACCGGCTCCCCTTCAACTGGCTAGATCCGAAGTGCTTTGCCATGCTTTGTTTGCAGCCCGAGCGCCATCCGCCTACTGCTTTGCTCCGGTGATAACTCCGTCGAGCCAACGATCCAATCATGACTTCGCCGCCAACTTCCTCCGTCGTACTGCTCTGCTCCAGCCTTTCCTGTCGAGCCAACAACGCTACGCCTCCGACAATCATCTTCATCACCTCAACTTCACCGACAACGACCAACACTGCTACGTCAATTGCTGCCACGCTTCCTGCATCAACTCCGGCATTTGTCTTCAACAAAGGCCGTGAATCGTTCAACGAGCCACCGTCGTTGCTTCCCCGAGCAACACCTACTCCGCTGGTTCATCATAGTTGATGAAGAAGATCCGTCTACGTCCCGGACTCCAGAACGCTCTAGGCACTGTCAGATGAAGAACACCGATCATCAGGGCCGTTTAAGCATCATCGATCCCCAGCCGTTAGGTCAAAAGATTATCAACGCTCCAAATCTGCTCTGGACCTAACGTCTGAACCACATTCGAGCCAGTAGCCTCGGACCAGGTTGAGACACGCCAAAGCTCCACGTGGAAGTCCGCCCCGAGCCTCTATCCAAGTTGGCCTCAGCACGTGTGTGTCACGTGACACGTCGGAATATTTCAACAAAGCCCCCAGTTCTACCAGGATTTACAAAGCAGCCCTAGGGGTCACGTGCATAGCACGTGACCTGCTTGGTATTTTACAGAAGAGCCCCCCCCACCGACCAGAGCACACGTGCTGCGCACATCCCCTCTAGAGATTTTGCAAGGAGATTCCTTAATTATCGGTAATTACAAATAGCCCCCCACTTTATTTTTATAGTTATTTTATTTATTGTATTGCAGTTACACCCCTCTGTTCCCCTGTGCTTTCTGAATATTCTCTGCATCATTTTATTTATCAAAAATTGGCATTTTGTTCCTCATTTAATTCTCTACATTTTTATATTGTGGAAATTTTTTGATCATTGGTTAATTAATAATTAACTATTTTGTGGAAAATTACATATTTTACCCATTTCATGCTCTGAAATTTATAATTGATTAACCGTTGCTCTAAAAATTCCCCAAAAATCGTAGATTGTAGAGTTAATAGTGATTAACATTTTACCTAAAAAGAATCGCATTTGCATGCATAGTTTATCTTGTAAAAATTATTTTGCATCTTTCAATATTTGATTTTTAATAGATTTTGAATCTTGTATTTTCGAGGTTTAGGATTTTTCTGAGATCCATTGCCTAGTGCATTCATTTCATCATAATTTGCATCTTGGCCAAGTTTCGTATTTTTCGGACATCGTTTGAGCATAATTTACATTTTAGTCCTTAAAATAGGCCAAAATTGCATTTTTGCATAAAAAATTACAAAAAAAGGCCGCCTCGAAAACCGTACACGAATTTTAATAGACATAATTCTAGATTGTTCCTTTGTCTCCTTGTGTTTGACCTTGGGACTTGCCCAAGTAAAATAAAAATAAAACCATACGATTAAAAATTGACGAAATAATTGTGGTTATTTTCTTGACCGATTCCAATTGCCGCCTACAACGAAACGATACTCATAATTTTTAGCAAACGATCAAACCAAATACACATTTATTTAACAAGGGCAAACCATTGACTCGTCAGATGGCACCGTTGCCGGGGAGGCAAACGGCTTACATTTTTGTCTCCAAAATTTTTGTTCTGTTTTCTGCATTCGGGTAGTCTGATCCCGGAATTTTTCACTGTAAATCCCATTTTTTCCTACATTTATTTTATTGTATTTTCAACATTTATTTTTCTTATTTTATTTTTAATTTATTTTTGAGTCACTCTCTACATTCTCTCTTATTTTTCTTGCGAGGTACCCAGCGTACATGGAGCGGTTTTTCAAGAAACCGAAGCATCTTCATCGACTTCCGAAAAAGCCGCAATTAAATTAAGATCGAGTCGAGTCGTGAGAGAGCGTAGAGTATAGGATTTTATTTTCTGCAAATTTTTAATTTCTGTAATTAATTGCTCATTTCTAGCGATTTCCGATTGGACTCTCGCGTGTGTAAAAAACCTTTAACCTTCTTCTGTGGTGTGTCGTGGCCTGTTTCACTCTCCGGTGAGGGTGGGGCCCGAATTGAGTGGCATTTAGGATAGACCTGCACATTCAGCTCTCAGAGCATTTTTTTATTGTGCTCATAGGACCTAAGGCCACACTTCACTATAATTGAGACCCACATAGATCGTTCAATTTAGCCAAATTTAACTCAATTCTTCCCCGTTAATAGAACTTTCTGTTAGGTATGATTTTTCATCGGTTTGCATCCATATAGAATAAATTTTTCAATACTGTATTGCATCCCACATGGAGATTGCGAGGAATCACTATAAGTCTTCTCTTTGAGCATACATCATCTTTTTCGCGTGCATCGGCTTTTCCCGAATTTCTCCCTCTTGTTTTGTCACATAATTCTAAAAGGAAATTGAGATTGGATGGTAGACGTGAAATTCTGCTCACTTAATTCTTCAGTGATCGCCTAATTAAAATTGGGACTGCTAAATACAACCGATTTCAAATTAACCCATAAAATCAAGAATTTTTGCGGGAGAGAACCCTGACCTTGGATTCTTTTATTTTTTTGAGTGAGCAAGAGACGACACTTAAGGATAGAGCCCAAAATTGGATTTTCATATTAACTACTGATTCTACCAAAAATGATTAGCTTCTTCTCAGTGAAGATCTACGGGTAGCCGGTAAACAGTCTGGATTTACTTAACAGAGTGTGTGGTTTAGAGGACACTGCGTAAGGCTCCGTCCTCAAGTAAAACAAGTAGTCGTTTTACAGTCCATACTTACACCCATACTGGCTGAAAGTAGGTGCAACTAGTCGTAAGAATTCGGGCCAGTCATTACAAAAGTTTCCGGCACCTAACAACTCACTAAATTCTTTCCAAGATTGTCTTATCACCAATTAAAAGTGAAAAGATAATAGCCGAACTCTTACGGCTTCATTGTCTGAGTTGGTGAACACAGGGTTTGATTTGTGTTTGCATTGGTGTGCGTAAACCGATATCGAAGATCAAAAGCCGCACATTTGATAAAATTTCTTTTGACTATCCCATGCAATCATCTCTCTCCTGTCTTGATTTAAACCTCATCATGGAACTTTTGTCCAAAAACTCTCCGTATCTAGATCATGAAAATCAGTGCAAAACCAAACCATCATTCGTATCAGCTCTTTCAAAAATAGCCGAACATTTATCTGAAATCCATCAGAGCTATACTATGAAAATGAATTTGTCTCGGTTAGGCCCAAATCAACTAAATCCTCTTCTTTCAATAATCCTCCAACATTTGCAGGAGACTTTCACCCGCAGATGAATTCGGCCCCCTCATTGAATTCCTACTCTAATCATCCAACCACACATGACCACCTACCATGTTGGACTTAACCGTCTTATTCTCGATTTCTCGCTAATAAACCATTTCAAGATCAAATTACTTTTGAGTCTCATGACTGGCCGAGAAATCAAATTCACCCTATGGAGAGGCCTACACTTAATGATTATCAGAGTTAGATTGACCGCAACGATCAAATCCCTATTGACCAACCCGAGTGCCACTCCTTTGATCAGCCTATACATACAAAGGACCAAATGGATGATATAGACATATATACATCATGTATGACTCCATTATTCGAGGATAAGATCAATCATGACCATGGAAGTAGACTCTACTCAAACCAGGATTACATGCCCGAGTCACGACATGTTGAGTATGAGACATACACATTCCCGCAAAATCCTTCTACTGAGCAGACTCCTTCCATATCTTTTGAGGAGAAAATTTCAGAAAATAACAATGATATGTTGGATAATAAAAGAAAATCTCCTCTCAGCACATACAAGAAAATGGAAGATAAAAATTTTGAATCTCAAAATCATACACCGACTGCTCCCATGATTGATCACGAACAGAATTTTGAGGATGATATTTCGAGTATAAATACAAGATTCGAATTAATGGAGGATAGATTTCAAAAGATTGCCGACCGACTAATTTCACTCTCTTGGAGCTCAGACATAAAAATGAATGATGAAATGATTGGATCTCATTTTGACAATTTTGAGGATATCCAGAAACCTAAGGACGATTCTGACAACAGCACTTCTACTTATTATTCCTCTAGACGTGACTATGCATCTGACTCCTTCTTGGAACATCAAAGACATTACTCATCTGCGGAAGACACCACATCACCACACCATACAGAAAATACCAAAAATTGGAATATTTGAAAACAAAAAAATTGAAAATCTTGAAAAATACATAAAAAAATGAATCTGAAGAACATCTTAAGAATTTGGATCTTGTTGTACAGGAAGCACTGGAGAAAAGATTGATTTTTGAACTTCCCTTTATAAACGCCATTGAACACTTCCCCGACCTTAATGGATTTGTAATGGTCAAATTAATAATGAAAAAGTCGGGATTGATAAGAACAATGACTGAAAGACATATCTTGTCAATGGCCTCCTCCTTGGTGTTGAGGAGAAAAACCAAGAGCCGCATAGTGAAGCGGTTACCCAGATTTGATTGCATGATCAAAGACACAATTTTCACCCATGCTCGAATTGATGATGATTTACTGATCAATATACTCCCGACCTCTGTATTTCACGAACTCAAACTCGGATCGATCAGGAAGATATGAGAGATTGTTTAATTGCCTAACCAATCAATGAAGCAGCCGAGAGGAATCATTTCTGTCATCATGGCATTTCAAGGTGCTCCGCTCAAAGTAGAATTCACGATCATTGATACCGAGCATCAAGGAGAATTCACCCAGTATGCAATTATTCTCGGAAAGTCGTTCTTAGCATTGGCTAAGGCAATTATTGATTGTGAGACTCGCGAAATCAATTTCACAACATTGGAAGCACTTTGATCTGACCCAGTCTTTGAGGAACCATGATTTTCTGAGGCAACCCACGAAGCCCACGACAACTGTAACCATGAAGCGGTAGAAGAGCCCTACCCTGCTACTACACCTGAGATAGCGGTTGTTGATGAGACTATTGGTTTAGAGACTCTCCCTCCTGCTCCATTCCCAGCTGCTCTTACCATGGAGAATCAAATATATGAATCATATGATCCGGATACTTAATCATGGTCACACCCTGGGTCAACCTATTCTGACTACCTTGACCACATCAATACGACACAGGAATGCCCCAATGTCAAATCAAATGAAAGAGAACATGCAGAGACTCTACTTACTATTTCAATTCCTGCAGATCTCAAAATAGATGAATGTTTCTATTATGCTCTTGAGATATATGCATGGTTGCACCTTGGGGAAACCTACTCTGAATATCTTAACAAATTCATCTCAAATCAAGAATGCACCAACATTCATGAGACTAAGAACAAACTCGTAGGACGATCACGGACCAAGGAGAAGAATTCCAATGGTTATTCATCTGGATACTCAAGTGGACCGACACCTTCACGAAGCAAGAAAAAGAAAGTCACCTTTGACCTTCCGGAAGAGGAATCAGATGATGATCCCTCATCAAGTACGGAAAAGGTAGTCTACATGAGTGAAGTCTATTTGGCAGCTCTAAAGCCATATCTTCGCAAGGATCCAAAATTCAATTCTCGTTGGACAACTCCCGTTCCTCACTATTATTCATTCAAAGCTGATGCTCCTGCCCTCTTCAAATACACTGGAATTATCTCTTATGAGCTAACTGAAACTGGTGCTTCAGAGTATTCATCCGAGAACAAATCACTCGATCCCAAGAAGGAACGAATTCTGAGAATACAACTGAAGAAACAAAAAGACCAGAATATTTGGAGTATGTCCACTTTCAAATACGATTCCTCCGAGAATAAATCTGATGATGGCTACCTTTCATCTGACTCAAATGCTTCATCTACTATCCATCATGATTTTTCTAAGGATGACACTAATAATAGTTGGGAATCATATGCTTCATCTCCTACACATCATTACGATCTCCCACCACAGGCTCATAAGAATATCAACCGAAAACCGCCTTAATCATCGGCTAGCCACCCTCCCTCCTGACCACATCAGTCCCCTTGTACAACTTCTTCCTCTACTTAGGCCAAGGCCTAAGTATAGGGGGAATCGATGCCATCAGTATATACCATTCTCCCTATCTCCCGATCACTCCATTTCCACCATTCTTCTGTACTTAGGATGACCAGAGCCTAAGTATAGGGGGACATGATGCCCATTTGTATATACTCTCCTCACCCACATATCCTGACCACCTCATTTTTTCGCTCTTCTTCTATATTTAGACTGTTCAAAGCCTAAGTATAGGGGGTGTTCCGATCCATCTTTTTCTTTTTCTTTTTCACCCTCTTACGCTTAGCTCGAGGTATGTCTTCTTTACGCTTCTTGTGCTTTGAGGACACAACACTCGCTAAGTATAGGGGGTATGTATATATACTGTGTATATATTTTACCCATACCTTGTACTTTCACGTAAGTCTATATGTATTTACGGGGTGGGTGATTTTCTCAAAAAAACCACATACGCACAAAAACAAAAAAAAGAGTTCTGCTACTAACCCTGACTGTGTCCAACCAAAAAAATGGATTCTTATTCATTTTTGCATTAAAAAAACATCAAAAATCCCTTGCATAAAAAATAAAAAAAAAGAAAAAAAAGAAAAAAAATGTGTCTGCATTTCACACACCTGCATTACATACAGCATCACATTCATTTACATCTATGAAAAGACTTTTGGTTTCGAACCGAGTTATGAGCAGAAACCGAGAGTGGTCTGGACTTGACCTTAATCCACCTAATTTTCAGAGGAACTTCATCGAGAAATAGGATTTTAGAAACTTTAGGTCTTTGACTTAATTCTTTAAGTTCCACATGACAATGTGCAGCGTTTGAATCTTAGTGTCTAACCTGGTCTCTTCATTCTGGGTACAACTCTGGAATAGGAAATTAATTTGTACTGTTGCACTATGCACTTAGCTCAACTCAGACGGGATGTTGGAAGACTGTGTGAGTTTCTTTTCTGGTAGCGTGGAAATCTAAAGATCGGAGTACGGGTTGAAATAATGCTTCGGAAAAGGGAAGAACTGCTGGGCACAATTTTTTCTAAGACCCCAAAACATGTACGGAACAAAAGATTCTCTGTCCGTAGGGGCACAACAAGATCCAAGCAGAACCACCAAAAATCCAAATACAAAGAAGCCACTACCAAATAAATATCTGACCATAAAAGTCCAAGCTTCAAGAAAACCTGCAGATCTTGGTGGAGACTCGGCTACATTGGCCAGCTTCACAAGGAGATGTGACTACACTGGCCACCCTCCAGTTCTTTTCTCCTTCTTCTAACTTCTCCCCCATTTCGATTATGAACACTGTACGACAGATCTTAGAAGGAAATACCTGACTCCCCGAGGACGAGTTACTGGAGAGGAGGTTTGCATGGTAGTCCGGTATTCTGGATGGGAAGAGCTAAAACCTTTCACACACATGAGTCGATTGTTCAATGTTCATAGGGTATGCTTGGGAAGAGGATTGGTCTATGATGACTTCTGAGCCGAAACTGTGATAATGATGTGTAGAACTTGAAGGCTGTTGATTTTGAAATTCTAAGTCTCATAGAAGTTCCGCCAAACTAATAATCCAAAGGTCGAGTCTAGTTTCATTTTCACCTTCTGCTCATGGTTTTGGTGTGGAACCCAATCTCATTTCACCTCATGGCATTTCTGTTTGATGCTCAGGGACGAGCATGGTTTAAGTATAGGGGGATGATGAATCTCGGATTCATCACTCTAAATATCATTAATTAAGCTCAAATCCCTCAAAATCATCAGCATTTCTGCATCTATTCAGCATAATTGGCATTCATGCATGTTTTAATAAGAGTTGCATTTTATCTATTATTTCTGCACAAAATAAGAAGCCAAAAATCCCAGCCAAAATTGACTTGTAAATAGCCTAACTTCCCTGATTTTTAACTAATTCATTCTAACTCCGAATGACCCAAAACCCCTCCACTGTGTACATATCACTAACAAAAATAAATGAAAAATACAAAAAAAATCACCAACCCAAATAAGTGGACCAAAAACCCAAACCCTAGTTTAAGAATTTTCGAATTAAAAACCTCCTATCTTCCCCATCCTGTGTCCGTTTTAAACCTACTCACTTTTGAACTAATGTACATTCAATTACCTTCAAAACAATACCAAGTTCAAGAAAATCAGAGCTCATATGTGAAAGTTGGGTTTTGGGCCTCTTTTGTACATTTTGTATTTTAGCGGTTTTTGACCTAGTATTTTATGTACATAATTAACCTATTTTAGTTTATTTCTTTTTCATTTGTCCTCTTTGATGAAAGTTTTATTAAAAGTGCAAAAATCCAAATCGAAATTGAGCTTGAAATCAAAGAAACAAATTGAGTCTGAGTCTTCACTAACCACTTGTACAAAATTAGTCTTTTTTGTATTTTATTTTATTTCATTTTTTTCTTAATTAATAAAAATCCAAAAAAATAGATTAATGTGTGAATATTTATTTTTAATTTTACCATATTTTTTCTGAATTTTTATCTGATTTAAAAATGAATAAAAAAATATAAAACCCAAAAATCAAGGTATTCTATGTACATGGGATACCCCAAAAATTCACTTTCTGCATTTGATCGATTTTGGTTTTGATGTCTTCATAAAAGTTATAGATCTCATTGAGACGAGAAATTTTTGTGAAGAAATGTTTTCTATCTGAAGCGGTTTGCTATTTATTTTGTATTTTACAAAGAATTTAATTTCGGATTTTTGTGGTGCTGACACGTGGCCGCTCCTGGAGCCACCACGTGTCAGCCGTTTTTGAGGTTATATTAATTCATTTTTATAAAAAAAATTAAAATCAACGCACGTGTGGGGCACGTGCCGCGCCTCTCACCCCCAGCTTAACACGCGTCACTCCCTCGGCTACTCGATCTTGGCCGATCGGAAGGTCGAGGATCATCGTCCTCATCAGGCTTCCTTCCCCCTTTTGGAAGCTCCGTCGTGCCCCTGCTAATTTTTTCGCCGCTCCACTACAATCGCCGTGCACCGCCTCTCTTCGAATCCCCTTCCGATCTTCATCAACATCCAGTGAATCTCGTCATCTTCAATCACTAGATCCTCCTCCAATACCGGCCTCGAACCCCCAAATCAAATCGCCGACCACCCTTCTTTACTTCACCAGCAAAACCCTTCCCCTATTTAAAGAACGACTCCGCCCCAGAGGTCCAACATCCACCGATCTGCTACTCGAGGTTGCCGGGGTGACACACCGGCCCCCCTTCAAGCGACGAGATCCAAAGCACTTCGTCGTGCTTTGCCTGCAGCCCAAGCGCCATCCGCCGGCTGCCCTGCTCTGGTGATAACTCCATCGAGCCAATAATCCAATCACAACTTCGCCAACTTCCTCCACCGTATTGCTCTGCTTCGGGATTTCCCGTCGAGCCAACAACGCTACGCCTCCGACAATCATCTTCATGGCCTCGTCTTCATCGACAACGACCAACACCGCCACATCAATCGTCGCCACGCTTCCTGCATCAACTCCGGCCTCTGTCATCAACAAAGGCCGCCAATCGTTCAACGAGCCATCGACTTTGCTTCCCCGAGCAACACCTACTCCGCCGGTTCATCGTAGTTGACGAAGAAGCTCCGCCTACATCTCGGACTCCAGAACGCTCCAGGCACCGTCAGATGAAGAACACTGGTCATCGGGGCCGTTAAAGCATCAGAGATCCCCAGCCGTCAGATCAAAGGATTATCAATGCTCCAGATCTACTCTGGACCTAACGTCTGAACCACATCCGATCAAGTTGCCTCGGACCAGGCCGAGGCATGCAAAAGCACCACGTGGAGGTCCGGCCCGAGCCTCTATCCAAGCCGGCCTGAGCACGTGTGTGTCACATGACACGTGGGAATATTTCAACAAAGCCCCCAGTTCTGCAATGATTTACAAAGCAGCCCCAGGGGTCACTAGCATAACACGTGACCTGTTGGGTATTTTATAGAAGAACCCCCGGAGATTATCTGATTTGCCATCTAGCCTCCACCGACCAGAGGGCACGCGCGCAGCGTGAGCCCCTCTGGAGATTTTGCAAGGAGACCCATCAATTATCGGTAATTACAAATACGCACACCCACTTTATTTTTATAGTTATTTTATTTACTGTATTGTAGTTACACCCCTGTGTTCCCCTGTGTTTTCCGACTATTCTCTACATCATTTTATTTATCAAAAATTGGCATTTTGTTCCTCATTTAATTCTCTACATGTTTACATATTGTGGACATTTTTGTGATCATTGGTTAATTAATAATTAATTGTTTTGTGGAAAATTGCATATTTTGCCCATTTCATGCTCTTAAATTTATAATTGATTAACCGTTGCTCTAAAAATTCCCAAAAAATCATAGATTATAGATTTAATTGTGGTTAATATTTTCCTAAAAAGAATCGCATTTGCATGCATAGTTTATCTTGTAAAAATCATTTTGTATCTTTCAAAATTTGATTTTTAATAAGTTTTGAATCTTGTATTTTTGAGGTTTAGGATTTTTCTGAGATCCATTACCTAGTGATTGATCTTAGATAATTTTATCGCTTGAAAAAAATTAGATTTAATGATTTATTATAACTAAATATTGAAATTTATTTTGTTTGCATTTAAAAATTCATAAAAAAATCATCTTGCATCCAAAAAATCCAAAAAATTATATTGTATTCATTTCATCATAATTTGCATCTTGGCCAAGTTTCGTATTTTTCGGACATCGTTTGAGCGTAATTTATATTTTAGTCCTCAAAATAGGCCAAAATTGCATTTTTGCATTAAAAATTACAAAAAAAAGATCACCTTGAAAGCCGCACATGAATTTTGATAGACATAATTCTAGGTTGTTCCTTTGCCTCCTTGTGTTTGACCTTGGGACTTGCCCAAGTAAAATAAAAAAAACCATACGGTTAAAAATTGATAAAATAATTGTGGTTATTTTCTTGCCCGATTCCGATTGCCGCCTACAACGAAATGACATTCATAATTTTTAGCGAACGATCAAATCAAATACACATTTATTTAACAAGCGCAAATCACGGACTTGTCAAATAACTTGAGTAGGACTTGTAATATTGAGACACTCCGAGGTCTATTTTGACTCCTCAACTGAGTGGAGTTGGGACCTCGTCGATTTTTTTACCGTTTTCATCGCATTTTCTTTTCTTTATTTTTCATGATTTTGGGCTTTTTGATCTATTATATACTTGATTTTTGTATGTGATAGAGCCCCTAGGATTACTCCCTATGGTTGTATAAGTAGTTAGGTCCAAACAGCTAAACTCAACTCATGTACCTATAGATTTGATTTGGACTCAGTCGAATAATTAACTTCTTTGCCTCTAATAGGAGTTCAATCTTAGGATGTTTCTCCCATGCATGTTCATGTAGTGTAAATTTAAAATTTCTGTCTTGCATCCACATGGAGAGTGCTGGGAAGCGTTGTAAGTGATGTTGAACCATGCATGCATCATTTGATTTTGCTTGCATCATGTTTCTCTCTCTCTCTATCTCTCAATTCTAACTTATTTAGGATAAATAAAGATTTGGAAAAATTGGAAATTTATTTGAAAAACATTCAAAAGTTAAAAATTTTAAAAAATGAAAATAGGACGGTTAAGAACCAAAATAAAAATTGCAATTGGATTCCTTGTACTGGGTAAGCAAAACCCTCCTTGTTTTTCAGATACATTTTTCTGAGAGAATGTTTCCCTAGGATAGAGCCAAATGCTTGGGACCGAGACTCTTACTGGTGCCTCCAGGTTACATAATGATTATTATCACTATAGAGGAATCAGTTGGTCATTAACTTGAAAAGCATTGAGTGAAAAATATAATCATAAAATCGAAAAGATAAAAAGTAAAACTCTCATGACATCACCATGGTGTCGAATCGACATGAGTTTTGTATTATGTTAGTTCGTTGTGGTGTGAGTTCTCTCCTCCATCTGTAGTCCTTCTATCTATCTTCCAACCTTCGCAACCCTTCATTTCCATTCTCAGTGTCATGGGAATTCAGAGGATTCTTACAAAGTATTTCTTCTATATGTTGGACGGAGGTCGTTTTTCTTCTCATTGGCATGAAGCTTGATGTATTTGAGTTAGATTAGGTTTCATATTTCTTTGCCCCTACTTCTTGTGGCCTACTGGACAATGGTTCTTTGACCTTGAGAGAACACCATTTTGTGTGATCTATCCTCTACTATCTTCCTTAGGCCTGACTTCTGAAACTAGTGTCCTTGAGGGTTATCTGCAAGAACATGATTCAGCATATAAAGGTTTTTTCATATGTGTCCATTTAAAAACTCGAGTATTTTATGTTCACCTTCCTTGATGTCCCTTGCAAGGAAGTTCCACCTCTTCGAATAGCCGAAACTTTTCCTCTATCTCAGGTATCAGATATGTTATTCGCTTCTGCGTCTTATAAAACATAAATAATCACAAAAACAAATAAACGAGTGTAACAATTCAACATAGGACTATTTGTGAGATCCATAATCTAATTAGTGAGTTGACTCCTTTTATTTGACCTAGGGTACACTTGCATGGTTAAATAGAAGTGTTTAAATAAATTTGTTTGATCAATCACCTAAATTAGGTACTACAATTCGACAATATTAGCAAACTATTTTAGGTCTTTATCAACCTCCCCCTTAGGAATATATCCAAAATGCTAGCAAACCGATGGTTCCTAAAATTGAGCGAGCTAATCCCACCCTCACAATATGCCTTCCTAATGGGTAGAGAGGCCTATAATGCCTTTACTGTGACCTCTGAGATACTCACACATTGGAGTTATAGCAAAGACAAAGTCCTGGTCTTCAAAATAAATCTCAAAAAGGACTTTGACTCCCTCATATGAAGTGGCGTGCTCAAAACACTATCACTTACCGGTTGTCCCCCGACCTTTGTCAACTGGATATTGACCCTTTTAAGAATCACGTCAATATCATTCAAAATTAATAACTCTACTTCCAATTTTTATAAACCATCTTGTAGAGTCAGACGAGCATACCCCTTATTTCCCTTAGGCAAGTTGCAATCATCACGGATATGATCTTCATAGACACATCACCAAATTTGATGAAAATGCCCTCAAATGCCTCAGATTTACCCTAAAAGTTTTCACCAAGATCTCTAGCCTAAGTATGAATGATGACAAATCCTCAATGCATTGCTTTAATCTTTTAGCTTGTGAAACAAACCTAGCTTCCTCAATCTTCAACTGGCGGATGGATAACTTCCCCATCACTTATATCTGGATTACACCTCTCTCCCAAACCTCTCAAAAGAAATGATCGTCTCCCAATCATCGAAAATTTAAAAACAAACTCCTTGGATAGAAATCTTGCATGCTTTCTCTCCCTTCTCGTGTATCACTTCTTAACTAATCAGCAACTCATCAAATCCATCACATGTTATCCTCCTTAAAATTACCCAAGAACATCCTGCTAAATATTAATGATCCAAATAGATTTTCTTTGGAGTTGTACTTTGATGGAGAAACATCATCACCAAGCCTGTTGGGAACACATATGTTGTCCTCGAGCAACGGATGGTTGGGTATCTTGAACTTGGGGACTTTTAATTGTGCTTTACTTTCCAAATCTTGGATTAACTCTCAATAGAAACTGGATCTCTGTTTGCACGAATCATTCACGGTATATTACACTATAATAGACCTTGTCCCATCCTGTAACCTCACCTCCCTCGAGACCACCCTTGTTGTCATTCCATAAAAAAGCTCAAAGGGCATTCATCTTATGGCTTCTAGATCTGTAGGTTTGGGGGAAACACCCTCCTTTGGACTAGCATCATCAATTCTAGCCTCGCACTCTCAATTCTCTTACAAGATCTCTAGGTCATGGCTAAGAATAATCATGTCTCAGTGGTGCAAGCCCACTCCATACATAGGGATAAACAAAACTGGTTCAAAGCACTATCAAAGAGGTCGATCTCCCATCAAGATATTCCCCAACTTAGAGACTTCCTACTTAACCACACCCCTTACCCTAACACAACAAACTCAATCCTTTTTCTAGGGATAACTTTCAACAAGAGACTAACTAATCAAATATATAATCTGCTACACCATGGGGTTCTGGGGGCCAAGCTTCACAATCGCTTCTAGTTATATCCATTCCATCCTCGAGTCTCTCTTTTTCTTTTGTCCCTAAGTCATAACAAACGTATGGCTCAAGATCGACCTTTTTACCACAACATCCCAACTACAAAAACATGCTTACTCTTCCTTTTGGACACAGAGACCATTCCCCACTTAGTCTTAAGTTGTCCTTTTTCTTTCTTTAAAATTCTTTCCAGGTTAAAATATTCCAATTTATGTGAGAGCCTTGAAGATTATTTTGGACATCACAACTCACACACATACTCCTCATTTTATTGGTAAATATTTGTTATTCATGCTTTTTTTAAAATTTTTGGTTGAGTTGAAGGAGAGATGTTCGAGGATGTACCGGGGTACTTCATTTTTCCCTGCCCAAATTGCTAAAAGGGCCACCCTTCTCATTAACGAATCCTAATATTGTTTTTATCTTAAATTGCTCATTTGGATGTTTTGTGGTTTTGATTTTATTTACTAAATTGTAATGTGTAACCAAGAACATGCTAGCTCCCTGAGTCCACGTCCCCACACTGACCAACATCTAGCGAGCTAGAAGTGGCGTCTGACGACGACTTTTGATGGTTCCCCGATTCTATAACCGAAGGATTTAACCTTCCTCTTTTGTTCTTTTTTAGTAAAAACATTATCCTAAGCTAGTTTTTGGCATCCTTTGGTTGTACTAAATGCCATGAATATAGAAGTTCTACTTTATTTTATTTTGGGGCATCTTCTGGCCCTAAAATCTTGGGCTCCAGTGGATCTGTTATGATGACACTTGTTTTGAAGAAATGAATCATGATCATTTATCTAAAGAAAATGGTAATCCGATAAAAATTCAATGCGTATTACCATTATTTTCTTAATCACATCTTGTGAATAAGGGTAGTGGCTATGTAGTTTAAGATCACATCGTTAATAACTGTTGGAGTATTTAGTTATGTGTATCTTATATGAGAGATGGGTAAATGGATCTCTCCATGATCCATTTGCCCATCCAGAGTTTAGTCCCACATCTACCAATTTGGAGATATGGAGACTCAGTGGGGGCTATATATAGACCCCCTCACCCATTGTATTCTTATGAGAAGACCAATAGACTATCAGCCTCTGAGGCATTCTCTCGTGGTTTCATCACGCTCCTTAGGGAGTAGGGTCCATGTAAAATCTCGTTTTGTTCATATTTCTTTATCATCATTTTGGATACGCTTCCGCATTCTTATTTTTAGACATGGTATGAGAGCGGGTCATTCTTGGTTGATCTTCAAAAATTTTGAAGTTCTTTTAAGATCAATCGAGTTCGTGTTTCAGTTTTTTGGGTTTCTTGAAACCCTAATTCATGATATTGTTCTTGAAGATTTGTTTGTATTCATCACTCTAGAGTTTTCCTAAAACCCTAATTCTACACAAGTTCAAGATCTCCAGGCACCATCTACACGCATTTGAAGGCAGCGATGATCAACCTCCTTCTTCATTTCCAGTGCGATTCTCGGGCATTCAGTGCAGTAGATGCGCAGCAGGCGGCCGCCAAAGCGCAACCCGATTGCCAGCCATCTCTGCTAGGGCATCATATCGTGCAACCCTAGAGGTCTGCGCATCTTCAGCCATTCACCATATCAGCCAGGCAGTGGCACATCTGCAACAACAAGGCCTCCTCCTTGCGCCCTGCTGATGACGCATCTCCACCTCGTACGCATAAGCCCATCGCTTAACTCACGCGATCTCCTTCTGCTCCAAGCCTAGTCTTTGCATGCTTCCCGTGTGAAACTCCAGTCTTCTCACGTGGCGAACCCTATACACGCAGCTCTGTGTGCACAGACGTGCATCCCAATTGGTGGCAAGATCCCATCCAGGCGCATCCTCTCCATCTCGCGCAGGCGATCCAAGTGTCTTTCCCATCTCCTTGCATTGTCACGACACAGCTCCAGTGAAGCCCCTCCGATTACCATCTCTTTGGCAGCGGCACGAGGAGCCCTTCGATCACCGTCTCTCCAGGCGTGAGGTGATGCACAACAAGCATGCAGCCCAGGCCGTAGGCCCTTCCCTCCCTCAATCTCTAGTGAAGATGAGCAAGCCTATATGCATGGGGGCGTCTACAGAAGGGATTCCCCGATGGGAACCCTAATAAAAATGTCCAGGGCTATTTCTATTTCAAAAAAACTATTTTCATTAGAAGGGTTCCCAACCCTGCGGTATTAAAAAAAAGGTTTCTTTTAAGGGCCCAGATTGGTGGGGAAAAATTTTTAAAAAAAAGTGAGAAAAGAGAAAGAGAGATAAAAGCTTAATTGGGCTACGATTTTCGACCCAAGAAAGCCAAGAATATTTAAAAAATAGAGAAAGAGGTGCATATAAAAAAAACGTACGCGGATAGGAAAAAAAGGTCGTAAAAAATGATTGAAATGACACAAAAAATGAAAAATAAATTAAAAAATGAAATATGAGCAGAAAAGCTGAGAAAAAAAGGAAAAAGATCATTTATGACGTTATGACTTCCCCAAATTTTGTGTCTTCTCCCAACTTAGTCGATGACATATATTCCGACTAGTATGGGAGAAAGGGGGGGTATTGTGTAGAGTTACGGGTCTTCTTCAGATGAGCACATGTATACCATCATTTTTCATGTTCCCAGTCATTCTTGTTGTTTTGACCAGAGTTTTCATGTGAGCCATAGGGTCTACAGAGTAGAGGACCATTTCCTATACCATGTGGGTAAGGGTTTTCCAGTGGTATCATAAGGACTCAAGAGTAGAGTACCATTCTCTGTGCCAGATGGGAGAGACCCAATTCTCCGACGAGGAGACTTCTTTAGACTCCATTCTCCAACGATCGTGAACTCCAGTACGAGATCCTTCCGAGGTTCCTATAGTAGAGAACCCATTTTGAGGTCCCTATGAGAGAGACCCATCCTCAGATATCTATGTATGGATAATTAGCGATTCACTTTTGGGCCCTTTTCAGAGATGGAGCAGTTATCCACATGTTGCTGTGGGACAGAGTACTCCGACGAGGAGACTCATGTCAGTTGCAGTGACTCTGACAGGTGCAATACAGAGCACATGCTCTCCGACGAGGAGATACAGTTGACTCACACTCCAGCCCGTTCGTCCTCCTCACCTGCGCGGCATGAGAAGCAACATCCTCGATAGAAGCCGACAGTTGTGCGCGTTGAGTTGATATTGTCTGTAGTGTCTTGTAGCATGAGTTGAGATTTTCTTTATATTTGTTCAAGCTGAGCATTCCATGTTCCATCTTGAGGGGGAGTGTTGGAGTATTTGGTTATGTGTCAGCTTCAGGTCTAGTAGACTCCGGCTCGTACCTTCACCAGCTAAGATGGCTGATTTGAAGACTGGTATCATTGTACATTTTGGGCCGATAGTCAAGCCCAACAAGAGAGAGACCTCAGGTCATCCGAAAGAGAATCCAGTATATCTTGGTCGTGAATATATGAATAGGTCGAACTGGCCCCCGTAGATATCTTTGCTTCGGACCAAAACAATTAAAAGTAGGCTTGGTCAACTGGAATGTGTATTATCCATATGGGGGATCCTCAATTGAGAGGATCCATCCACCTGAGATGAAGGGAAAGGTCTATCTATTTTTCTTTAATTATTCAGTTAAACTGATTATTTGTTATTGGAGCAGATAGCAACAACCATTTCATCGGACACACGTATTTTTGATTTTCCAATGGATTTATTGCTAAATATATTCATGAAAATTCTGGTCTGATGTCTCTTCTCCACTGAAATTTGATGTTTATTTAGGTTATACACTATCATAAAAACATGCCAAGGGTCGACTCATTGACTCTGCTTCGCTCTTCTATTCTCGGAGCTAGCTGTCAAAGTCTGCCTTAGTCAGGAGTAGTCATGCTCAGAGAGATCAAAGTCCCAACTACTGAATAACTCATCCATCATTCATAGTATAGTAGATAGCCATTTTGAATGAAATAGCTAGTGCCTTTTGACTGGAAGGAGGAGTTGAGCGAGTTCAAGCAGGAGTCGAGCATCTAGCCCTCGCAGCGCTATGCCAGCCCATCTACAGATCTCCAAGTCCAACCTCCACCACTCAGATGGGAGACATGAGTATTCAAACTTCTCACGAATTCTTTTGAGTAATTCATTGATTGACAGTCTGACCCTACAACTTCGGCTAAGGAACAACCAACCTCTTGCTTTGTGCGCTGAATTTGCGAGAAGAACTGCTTACAAGGGTCTGGAAGTCTAGGCTTTTGGTAATCACATCGAATCTTCAACCCAGTCTCTTTTACCTAATCCCTCCTTCCCCCGTAGAGAGGAGTCAAATCCAATCCTCTCTGGACCTTTATCAACCTCCGGGTTATGTGGGAGAGGGGTTTGCGATTCAAAGAGCCATTCCTTAAAGACCCACGGGGGGTGATTCACTTTCACTTCTCCCTAAAGCCCACAGGAAAGAGCATCCAATTCCTAAAAGCCCTAGGGGTGTGATGGCCGAGAAATCAGCTCTCAATATCGGGCCAAGGTAAAAATATTTGGTGTCGTTGCGACTCGAATAGAGTGGCTCGGTCAATCAAGAAGATAAGACCACCAAATCAAAAAATAAGTCAATAAAATTAAAGAGTGGTCCTTGCTATTTATTTAACCTAGTATAGCGACCAGGGTCGAACTCAAGGAGCACGGTTTGGCCGGATCGGCCTACGAAATAGTCGAAAATAAAATGAAATAGAAAAGGGTATTTTTGGTGGATTTTTATATATTTTTAATTTTTTGTATTTTTAATTATAAAGAAAATGTAAGAAAAGGGTAAAAAGCACAAATTTAACAATTTATTAAACACTCAAAAATGCTCAGAAAATTCAAATAAAATTATTTTTGTGTTTTTTTATAATTTTAAGTGTTTTTGGTATTTTTCATAATTTTATAAAGTTTAGTTGATTTTATAAAAATCAAAAAAGGCAAAAACTATGAATAAATGTGCAATCAGATTTGAAAAGCTAATTAAAAATAGATAATTAGCCTATAAAAATCTGAAGGCAATTTTTATGAAGAGTAAAAATAAAAACTAAAGTATAGAAACCCAAATTGCATTTTTTATTTTATAGAATTTTTAATAATTTTTATATGATTTTTAGTTTTTTAAATTTTCTATGGGTTTTATAAATCCAAAAACGCTAAAATTTGGGTAGAAGCTCAATAACAACAAAACAAACAATGCCTAATTTTTTTATAATTTTTAGAGGTCTTTTTATATTTTTAGTTGATTTTATAAAGCAAATAGTAACAAAAATGAAGGTTTTTGATTTTTTAAAAATACCAAAAAGGAACAAAAATGTCCCATAAATTTAGTGAAATTTTTACACAGTGGCAGGAGCCACGTATCCAAATTTCACTTGATTTAGATTTTATTTGGTATTTTATTCGACCAATACAAGACACACAGCACACATGGACCAAAGTGCAAAGAAATAAAGTTTCAGGGCTAAACAGATAATACTTATTGAAATCATAGGGCCTAAACTACAAATAGTCCAATTAAGCACTTGCAACGCACGTGATGAGCACAAAGAGGGGTATTTATGTCATTCCTATTTATAAAATATCAAACATTAACAGCCAAAAACTTCAGGACATAATATGCAATTGTTCCACAAAATCACATATCGACGCAGGTATTCCACACAAACACGGACTAATTTGCTAATAAAGTAAACACAGTGTCCAAGATGCAAATGTTCCAAAATAAAAACAACAGAAACTAGTATTTACAGGACTCAAAAATAAATGCGAAGATAAAGAGGGCCTAAGTGATATTTACCCTCGTTACTAATGATTCACGGCTGAAGGGGTGTCACGTGGACGATCTGACGGTGTAGAACTAACGACGCCCCTTCGCTGATCAACGCTCCAGATGAGATCTGGAGCTAGATCCAATGGCTGCAAGCTCCCCAGGAACGAACGGTGACGATCAAAACTGGTGTTGGGGCTCTATCCAACGGCAGAGGAAGATCCTCGAAGAACAGGTCGCCGGCGACGTTCGCCGGCTAAATGTGTGCGCAGGGGACCTCCTCAAGTGTTGCGGAGGTGGGCGAATCGACGACGGAGCTCGTCCGCAGTTGGTGGTGTGCTCAGATGGGGTCGAAGACATCGGAGAAGCTCCAGCGATGGAGGGGAGCAGGAGCACCTGTGCCTGAACGGTTGGACCCCCAGATGGGGTCCTTCTTAGATGAGACCTGCACAGAAAGAACGTTGGGTCGAGGGCAAAGTGCCTCAACCCAGTTATGGGCGAAGTGGGTGGTCTGGTGTGGCGGAGCGAGGGTCTTCGACGAGGCGACGACGGAGGAGACCTACTTCTTGGTTCCAGGACGCACCAAGATGATCGGAGGGGCGTAGAAGATGGGGCGAAGTCTCATGAAGATGATACGAGGGTCAGATGGATAGATGGTTAATCGGAGCAGAGCGATATGACCGGCGAAGACCAGCGGCGCAAACTCGCAAAATGGAAATGGAAGCTAATCCCAGATGATATCAAGGGTATCTGATGATCGCGGACGTCTGTGCTAGAGGTGGGTGACCTGCTGGGGTCCTTTCCTCAATGGAGTGACGTCTCCAGAGGCTCTAGCTCCTTTGGGCGGAGCACGGCGGTGAGAACCATCGGACCAGGGGCTAGAGCGCTCCAATCCTCGCTGCAACGCCTCCTAGGGCTTGTTGTCACTCAAGGCTAGAATACGGAGGCCCTGGGAGTATGAAACGGTGGCCGAAGGTGCGTGAAATGGTGGGAGGAGGCGACGCTAAATACTGGTAGGGGTCCGGCAAAGATGGAGTTGGGCAGGCGATTATGGTGCACGGATCCCTAGAAAGATCCCTGGGTGTGAATCTCGAATGGTTCGTGGATAATCGGGGATCAGGGTTTAAGGAAATGGGTGACGGATCATGACGCGATAAATGGGAGAAATCGGGTCAAAAGTGCAGATCCACGTAGGCATGGTCCTGGGGGGAGAGTTGACTGGGGGTCAACAATCCCCCGTGGACCAATGGGAAAAAGGCATTGGAAAAAGATTTAGAAAATCAAAATAAAATAAAAAATGACATATTTAAAAATATTTACAAAATAAAAAATTTTATTTATTTTCAACGTATTTTTTAGTGATTTTTATTTATTTTTTTGAAAAATAAATTATGTACTTACATTATATTATTATTATGTACATGTACAAATACTTATGTATTTTTGAATTTTATTTTTAATATTTTATTTATGTATAATTATTCCAATTTTATATTTTATTTATTTACACCATAAAATATGGACTATAAAAAGATTTTTATTTGATTTTATTAATTATTTACAAGGGTGAAATAAATACATCTTTTATTTTATATACATGGTATATGTACACTGATGAGAGTGAATTTATTTCTTTTTATTTTTATTTTTCCCATTTTTATTTTATTTTTATAAATATATACAAAATAAAGGGAACACATAAATATTTTTATTTTTAAAAAATAAAATACTTACACAAAGAGGAGTATTTACACCATGTTCAGTTACCTTGTCTCTCTCTACTTTTTATTTTGCGGTCAGGCCCTTGTGGAGCCTTCCCTTGGGTTCAGGTCACTCAATGTTTATTCTAAATATTTCCCTCTTTTTCTTTATTTCTTTATTCTTTTATTTTTGCACAAAAACATGCTAATTATTAATATTTACACAATGCATGGTTTTTGATAAATTATTTTATTTACATACATATACATGGTGTTTTGTAAAGATTTTTTAGCTAAAATAAAAAAGTAAAGAGTCATGAATGGGGATTCGTCACCCCCTATACTTAACTTTGTTAGTCCCTTAGCAAACACTTATTTGAAAAAGAAGAGAAAAAGAAAAGAAAAAGAAAATGAGGGGAAAATGAAAGAATCAATGCTGAATATTAAACTTGCATTCATTAAATTGAAATATGGAACTTAGTCAGGTCTTTGGATTACTATTGTGTCGGAACCTTATTTGGACTTAGGTTTAAAAATTAACAGCCTCTAAGTTCCACTACTCTATAGTCAAGACTCCTTAATAATCCATATCAGAACAAGTCTACATACACAAACCCTGAAGACCATGAATCTTTCCTTGTACTGTGTAAGTGAGGGATAGCTCTCCAGCTCAGAGGTAGCAAAATGACAACCCTCCCCAACAAGGTAACTCTAATGCCCTAGTCTGGCCACTCTTTCCTTGAGGAGCGAGGTATTCCCTTCTAAGTTCAAGTTCAACCGGCTCAAGAAGAAGAGGAAGAAGAGAATGGACCATGGCCAGTGTAGCCATGTATCCTTGGGAGCTTTACCAGTGTAGCTAAGTCTCCCTATTGCAAGCTACATAAGATGGAACATGAGTCTCAAGCTTTGCTTATTGCACTATATACACTCCGGTGGGATTATCATTTTCTATCAGACCCACCAATTTTTTGGAGTTCTTTTCTTTTTGCAATTTTTTTATGCGCATATATACAACATATCTACAAAGTGCAGCATATATACATAAGGAGTTTTTCCTCTTGAGCCAGTAGACTATCTCTCTTTTGAAGCATTGTTGCAACCCACAACTCCTATCGTTAGACCTCATAGCAACCGGACCAAGTTGAGACGCACTTCCTTCACTATAAAAAGAATAGAGGTTCCGCCTAGAAGTGCTACCCTCATATGCCACCTCAAGTCAAGGAAGACTGCCTCCTCACCACCTCATCCATAGAGAGCTCGGTGTAAACTATTGGTCCAAGTAAATCCATTGTCTATATGAGTCATGTGTGTGTTGTTAAGTTCTCTACTTAGGCTCATCGAGATGACACATGATCATAGCCTAGTGTACTCAAAGAATTAAGTCACCATGGACCTGAAAAGTTTCAACCCTAAGCCCTATAAGGTTCCTATTAGAATTAGGTGGATTAAGATCTTAACCAAGCTCCATTTTTCAATTTAATTCCAGGCTAGTTTAAATGTCAACTATGATTTAGGAAAAACTATACAAGTATTTACAAAGATGCTATTAACAAAATATTTACACATGTGCAAAATTTTTGAAAAATGTTTTGAAAACATGGATGTATGCATGAATGCAAGTTTTGCAAAATATTTACACAAATTTACACGAGATCTTTGCAAACTTTTGATTTTCAAAACATTTTACAAAAAATTTGTACTATATACATAATTTTTATATCAAAATAT
The DNA here is from genome assembly GCA_037367405.1 of Ottelia alismoides. Taxonomy (NCBI): domain Eukaryota; kingdom Viridiplantae; phylum Streptophyta; class Magnoliopsida; order Alismatales; family Hydrocharitaceae; genus Ottelia; species Ottelia alismoides. The sequence continues at coordinate 951,817 of JAZKJV010010992.1, read as the reverse complement.
TTACAAACTATTTACACAAAAGATTTTTACGAACATTTTTACAAAAATAATTTGTACAACTAGCTATGTATGTGCAAAAAGAATTTTATTTACAAGGAAATTTTTTTAAATTTTATGGACTTTTGGGTTTTAGCCATTTTAATTTATTAACACACTCACACAAAGTACGAGTTATGGCTAAAGTATATATGAAATATATATGACACCCCCCTATACTTAGCTCAAACGATGCCCTCAGAGTCAAGAGGGATGAAGAAGACATAACTCATGCTTAGTATAGGGAAGTGAAAAGGAAGGCTATATACAAAGATGAATGAAAGAATAGAAATCCAAGAGATCTCGGAGTTTCCCCCTATACTTAGGATCAAGTAATCCTAAGTACAGCAGGCTGTACACAAAGGGAAATCCGATTGAGAATGTACAGGGTCTACCTCCCCTATACTTAGGGTAAAATATCCCTAAGTATAGGCAACAAAACAGAGGTAGAACACGAATCAAAAGAAACTCAAAAGACTCACACACCCCTACACTTAGGGTAAAGTGCACCCTAAGTATAGCAATGTCGAAGATGTAAATGGGGTGTTGGACTGAAGAATAGTGTGATATGAACAACTGGATCTATACAAGTTGGAGGAACAGTGATAATCAGGCATGAGATGCAATAGATGTGAGTCAAGAGACCACATCTCACGTAAAATGAATCGGGGCAATGTCAACGACCAGTGGCTCATGATCTAGATATGGCTTGAGCCGCTGCCCGTTAACACGAAAGGTACTCTTGGAAGACAATTCAGATGTATCAATACTCCCATTGTCGTGTACCTTTCTAGCCAAATAAGGTCCCTTCCATTTTCTCTGTAGCTTCCCTGGAAATAATCTCAACTTGGCATCGAACAACCATACGTGTTGTCCTGGCTCAAACTGCTTGTGGCCGATATGAGAATCATGCCACTCCTTCATTCTCTCCTTGTATTGTAGGCTGCTCGAAAAAGATGCATCACGAAGCTCCTCCAGGGCTGCTAACTCTGCCCTCCTCTGATCTCCTACACTCACTGGATCCATGATAATGACTATGACTGCCCAGAGTGACCTATGTCTAAGCTCAACAGGTAAATGGCAAGGCTTGCCATAAACGAGGCGAAAGGAAGACGTACCCAACGGTGTCTTGAAGGACGTCCGATATGCCCACAAGACAGAGTCCAAAAGCTGTGACTAATCCTTTTGGTCAGGGCAGACGACCTTCTGCAATAGTCTTGATCTCCCTGTTCGACACTTCAGCAAGACCATTGGTCTGAGGATGGTATGGTGTGGCTACTCGATGGTCTATGTTGAACTCGCTAGCAAGGGCCTTTACCTTGTCGTTGACGAAATGAGACCCCCTGTTAGATATCAACACTCGAGGTACCCCGAATCGTGAAATGATATTCTTCCTCAAAAATCTGCAAACAGTCCTAGCATCTGCGGTTCGGGCGGGGATGGCCTCAACCCAACGACTAACATAATCCATGGCCAACATAATGTACTCAAATCACTGACTCCTAGGGAATGGACCCATGAAATCGATGCCACAGGCATCAAAAACCTCACAGAACTGAATGGGATGCATCGGCATCATATTACGTTGTCCACAAGTGCCCATCCTCTGACAATCAGTACACCTCTTCATGAACTCATCAGAGTCCTTGAAGAGGGTAGGCCGCCATAGGCCGGATTGGAGCACTTTCTTTGTCGTTCTCCTCCCAGAGTGATGTCCTCCTGCCTCAAGCTTGTGGCACTAAGTGAGGACACTATGGTGCTCCTCCTGAGGAATGCACCTACGCCAGACTCTATCCCCTCCTTCATGATAAAGGACAGGATCCTCCCAGTGGTAGAACTTGGCCTTCGCGAGGAAGGTCTCAAGTCTCTGCCTGGGCCAATCTTGTGGGACTTTCATGGCAACAAGAAAGTTCACAATATCGGCATACCACGGGAGAGAGGCGATAGCAAGGATCGCCTCATCTGGGAAGGTCTCACAAATTGGCTCGATCTGCTCAGAATCCTCAAGATACTCCAATCGGGAGAGATGATCTGCCATCACATTCTTGACTCCAAGCTTGTCCTTAATCTCTATGTCAAACTCCTGGAGTAGAAGGATCCATCTGGTCAATCTGGCTTTGGCATCCTTCTTTTCCATGAGGTACCTGATGGCGGTATGATTAGTGAAGATGGTCACTCTAGATCCAATGATGTAAGATCTTAACTTATCTAGGGCGAACACTATGGCTAGCATCTCCTTCTCAATGACTATGTAGTTCCTCTGAGCTTCATCCAAAGTCCGGCTAGCGCAGTGAATATCAAAGGGGACTCCATCCCTCCTTTGTCCCAGCATGGCCCCTACGGCAAAATCGGAGGCATCTGTCATGATCTCGAATGGGAGAGACCAATCAGGCGGCTGAAGGACAGGAGCCTCAACAACTAGACTCTTGAGAGTCTCAAATGATGCTAGACACTTATTATCCACAATGAACTCAGTGTCTTTCGTCAGCAGATCAGTCAACGGTCGGGCAATCCAGCTGAAATCATGAATGAATCATCGGTAGAAACCGACGTTCCCCAGAAAAGATCGTAACTGCCGCAAGTTGGACGGTGGACTGAGTTTCCTAATGATATCCACCTTGGCCGGATCAACCTCCATACCCATGTTGGAGATGATATGGCCAAGCACCGTCCCTTGAGTCACCATGATGTGACTCTTCTCCTAAGAAAGCACCAGGTGCACCTCAATACATCGCTGGAAGACACAGTCTAGGCAGTCAAGACAAGAATCGAATCTATCACCGTAGACCGAAAAGTCGTCCATGAAGACCTCCAAGCACTCCCCTACCATGTCCGAAAAGATGGACAACATGCACCTCTGGAATGTCGTAGGAGCATTGCACAATGCAAAGGGCATCCATCTGAAAGCATATGTCCTGAAGGGACAGGTAAAGGCAGTCTTGTTCTGATCCTCTGGTGCAATCGCCACCTGGTTGTATTCGGAGTACCCGTTCAAGAAGCAGTAATGGCTCTTCCCTGCCAGTCTCTCAATAATCTGATCAACAAAGGGCAGGGGGAAATGATCCTTCTTGAAGGCCTAGTTCAATCGTCTATAGTCCACACAGACCCGCCAAGAAGTGGGTACCTGAGTAGCGATCTCCTCTCCAGACTCGCTGACGATTGTAGTGATGCACGTCTTATTGGGCACCATATGCAATGGACTGACCCACTTGGAGTCGGAGATGGGGAAGATAAAATCGACGCTCCACCATTTCGAGATCTCCTTCATACAACATCTCGAAGGTTCAGGCTCAACCGTTGTTGGAACTCACGTGACGGTTTCGCGTCCTCCTCGAGATAGATATGGTGGGAGCACAGGGCTGGACTTATCCCCTGGAGATCGGCTACACTCCATCCTATCGCCCTGCGGTTCTTTTCAAGAACCCCCATCAGACGGGATTCCTGCTCTCCAGTCAAATCTGCTGAGATAATGGCTGGGTACATCTCATTCTCACCCGCAAGGAAGCTATACTTCAGCGATGAAGGAAGCGGCTTCAGCTCTGGATAACACTGTGCTGGTGGATCTGGCCTCTGAAAGGTCTTAGTGAATGCGGTCAAATCTGCATGGGAGAATGAGAACTCTCTCTCGCAATCTGAATCAGGCGAAGGCTTCTCTACTGGTGTGTCTTTGCTTTGTGTGGAACCGACCTCCTCCCTAGTTGTCGGCTCTATGGAAGTCAGACACGGTATCAAGTCATCGAACTCAGCCCAGTCGAAATCTGACTCTGAGGGATCTGTATCAGAATCACAAAAATCTGCCTCACGATCGGGAACCGGCTCTGCTGCCTGAGATGTATCATGGACCAAGGGTGTGCTATCCAAGCTCTCCCTTATTGTCATCTGTGCATCAGCAAACTCTGAAGGTGAGAGGATTTCTTGTGCTAATGGGTCTCCCAAACTGCCTCGTCATCTGTGATCACAAAGTTGCAGTCCTGGTGGATGTCTTGCCCTGCCTCTGTCATCTGCTCTGAATCTGATGTCGGCTCGGAGCAAGCTGAATCTCTGGCTCTAGTCTCCTCAATCGTCTCTATTTGTATACTCTCGCCCTCGACGCGAAAGTATACCTTCCCGCTATCATGATCAGATACGACCTTGGCTGTGGCCAAGAACGGGTGTCCTAAAATAATGGGGGTTCGATCACGGACTCAGGGATCTCCATGTCCAACACAACGAAGTCCACGGGGAATTTCAGGCCCTGAATCGTGACGACAACGTCCTTCAACAACCTCTTCGACTTCTTGATAGATCGATCAGCAAACTGAAGGACCGTCCAGCTCTGTCGTAGAGGGCCCAACTCGAAGCGGTCGAGTACGGCTGCTGGAAGTAGGTTGATCGAAGACCCGCTGTCTAATAGAGTATGATCAAACCTCTGCTCCTGAATATGGCATCTGACATACGGGGCTCCTGCATCTGGCCTCTTGGCTGGCAGACAGTTCCGGATCACGAAGCATGTGGCGCGAGTGAGCACATGGATTTCTGACTGGTGGTTCCTCCTCTTCCCTGGCAACGGCGCCATTCTGATGGCCGAGAAATCAGCTCTCAATATTAGGCCAAGGTAAAAATATTCGGCGTTGTTGCGACCCAAATAGAGAGGCTCGGTCAATCAAGAAGATAAGACCACCAAATCAGAAAACAAGTCAATAAAATAAAAGAGCGGTCATCGCTATTTATTTAACCTGGTATAGCGACCAGGGTCGAACTCAAGGAGCACGGTTTGGCCGGATCGGCCTACGAAGTAGTCGAAAATAAAATGAAACAGAAAATGGTATTTTTGGTGGATTTTTATATATTTTTAATTTTTTTTGTATTTTTAATTATAAAGAAAATGTAAGAAAATGGTAAAAAGCACAAATTCAACAATTTATTAAACACTCAAAAATGCTCAGAAAATTCAAATATAATTGTTTTTGTGTTTTTTATATTTTTAAGTATTTTTGGTAATTTTTTTCAGAATTTTATAATTTTTAATTGATTTTATAAAAATTGAAAAAGGCAAAAACAATGAATAAATGTGTAGTCAGATTTGGAAGGCTAATTTAAAATAGATAATTAGCTTATAAAAATCTGAAGGAAATTTTTTAAAAAGTAAAAATAAAAACTAAACTACAAAACCAAAATTGCATTTTTATATAATTTTTAATAATTTTTATAAGATTTTTGAGTTTTTTAATTTATATAGGCTTTATAAATCCGAAAAGGCTAAAAATAGGATAGAAGCTCAAAAACAACAAAAAAAACAAGGCCTAATTTTTTTGTAATTTTTAGAGGTCGTTTTATGTTTTTAGTTGATTTTATAAAGCAAACAGTAACAAAAATAAAGGTTTTTTATTTTTTAAAAATACCAAAAAGCAACAAAAATGTCCCAAAAATTTAATGAAATTTTTACACGGTGACAGGAGCCACGTATCCAAATTTCTCTTGATTTGGATTTTATTTGGTATTTTATTCGACCAATACAAGACACACAGCACACATGAACCAAAGTGCAAAGAAATAAAGTTTCAGGGCCAAACAGATAAAACTTAAAAAAATCACAAGGCCTAAACTGCAAATAGTCCAAATAAGCACGAGCAACGCACGTGATGAGCACACAGAGGGGTATTTATGTCATTCCTATTTATAACATATCAAACATTAACATCAAAAACTTTAGGACATAATATGCAATTGTTCCACAAAATCACGTGTCAACGCACGTGTTCCACACAAATAGGGATGAATTTGTAAAAAAAATAAACATGGGGTCCAAGATGCAAATGTTCCAAAATAAAAACAACTGAAACTAATATTTACAGGACTCGAAAATAAATGCGAAGATAAAGAGGGCCTAAGTGATATTTACCCTCGTTATTAATGATCCACAGCTGAAGGGGTGCCACGTGGACGATCTGACGGTGTAGAACTGACGACGCCCCTTAGCTGATCAACGCTCCAGATGAGATCTGGAGCAAGATCCAACGGCTGCAAGTTCCCCAGGCACAAACAGTGACGATCAAAACTGGTGTTGGGGCTCTATCCAACGGCGGAGGAAGATCCTCGAAGAATAGGTCACTGGCGACTTTCGTCGGCTAAATGCGTGCGCAGAGGACCTCCTCAGGTGCTGCGTAGGTGGGTGAATCGACGAGGGAGCTCGTCCGCAGCTGGTGGTGTGCTCAGATGGGGCCGGAGACGTTGAAGAAGCTCTGGCGACGAAGTGGAGCAGGAGCACATGTGCCTGAATGGTTGGACCCCCAGATGGGGTCCTTCTTCGATGAGACCTGCACATAAAGAACGCTGGGTCGAGGGAAAAGTGCCTCGACCCGGTTATGGGTGAAGTGGATTGTCTGGTGAGGCGGAGCGAGGGTCTCTGGCGAGGCGATGGTGGAGGAGACCTACTTCTTGGTTCCGGGGCGAACCAAGATGATCGGAGGGGCGTAGAAGATGGCGCGAAGTCTCATGAAGATGATACGAGGGTCGGATGGATAGATGGTTGATCGAAGAGGAGCGAAACGGCCGACGAAGGCCGGCGGTGCAAAATCGCAAAATGGAAATGGAAGCTAATCTAGATGATATTGAGGGAACCTGATGATTGCGGATGTCTGTGCTGGAGGTGGGTGACCTCCTGGGGTCCTTGCCTCAATGGAGCGACGTCTCCAGAGGCTCGAGCTCCTTCGGGTGGAGCACAGCGGTGAGAACCACCGGACCAGGGACTAGAGCGCTCCAATCCTCGCTGCAACGCTTCTTAGGGCTTGCTGTCACTCAAGGCTAGAAGACGGAGGTCCTGGGAGTATGAAACAGTGGCCGAAGGTGCGTGAAATAGCGGGAGGAGGCGGCACTAAATACTGGTAGGGGTCCGGCAAAGATGGAGTCGGGCAATCGATTTTGGTGCACGGATCCCTAGAAAGATCCTCGGGCGTGAATCTCGGATGGTTCGTGGATAATCAGGGCCCGGGGTTTAAGGAAATGGGTGACGGATCGTGACAGGATAAATGGGAGAAATCGGGTCAAAAGTACAAATCCGCGTAGGCATGGTCCTGAGGGGAGAGTTGACCGGGGGTCAACAATCCCCCGTGGAGCAATGGGAAAAAGGGATTGGAAACAGATTTAGAAAATCAAAATAAAATATAAAATAACCTTATTTAAAAATATTTACAAAATAAAAAATGTTTATTTATTTTCAAAGTATTTTTTAGTGATTTTTTAATTTTTTTGAAAAATAAATTATGTATTTACATTATATTATTATTATGTACATGTATAAATACTTATGTATTTTTGAATTTTATTTTTATTATTTTATTTATGTATAATTATTCCAATTTTATATTTTATTTATTTACATCATAAAATATGGAATATAAAAAGATTTTTATTTGATTTTTATTAATTATTTACAAGGGTGAAATAAATACATCTTTTATTTTATATACAAGGTATATGTACACTGATGAGAGAGAATTTATTTATTTTTATTTTTATTTTTATTTTTCACATTTTTATTTTATTTTTATAAATATATACAAAATAAAGGGAACACATAAATATTTTTATTTTTAGAAAATAAAATATTTACACAAAGAGGGGTATTTACACCATGTTGAGTTACCATATCTCTCTCTACTTATTTTATTTTGTGGTCAGGCACTTGTGGGGCCTTCCCTTGGGTTCAGGTCACTCAATATTATTCTAAATATTTCCCTCTTTTTCTTTATTTCTTTATTCTTTTATTTTTGCTCAAAAACATGCTAATTATTAATATTTACACAATGCATGCTTTTTGATAAATTATTTTATTTACACACATATACAAGGTGTTTTGCAAAGGTTTTTTAGTTAAAATAAAAGAATAAAGAGTGATGAATGAGGATTCATCAGGGTGCATAGCGGGGTGGTCATTCCTAGCATTTTGCCCTGCAAGAACCCATTGGGCATCTACCAGCAGCTAGCTCTGAATGCGACGATTGAGGGCATTTAGAAAGGCAGAAGAAGCGGAGGCAGATAGCTGACGAAAGAAATGAAAACAAGCAGAGAGAAAGGCATGAAAAGACTAAAAAAACAAAAGTGAAAGAAAAGACGAAGAGGAAAAAGTGTGAGGGTGCCGAGTCCCTTCGCTTCTAGGGCCCAAGGTAGCTGGACTGAGATATAAGAGGAATGAGGTTTTTATTTCGTGAGGGTGCTTTTAACCCCCAGCTCCTGCTGCATCTTTTTCCAAATCATCTACTTCAATTACCAGAATGACCTGGGTTAGCAGTTGTCACTGATTAAAAAGGAAACCCGTAAGGTTTTTGGTGTAGGGTACCATGCAAGATTAGTATAGGCGAGTGGAATGAGAAGCTTATGTACTAGGGGAGATTGTTATAATCTCTTCATGTATGTGAGGGTCGAGCAAAGCGAGAGGGCCCTGCCTGCTGAGTCTCGGATCCAGGAAGGTGATGGTCTCCACTGACGTGGACAACATTATATATATTAGTCATAGACACTTAGATAGGAGACGGCAGAACTATAGGAATGTGTAGCCTCATGTCCTGCTCGGGTGTGGTTTGCATGGGTTTCTAGCAAGTCAGTTCGACGGGCTTCGAAGCGTAGACGTGAAGCTTGCACAGGAAGGGATGCGAGTCAAAGAAGTAAATAGCCAAAAAGAGGTTTGTGTGAGGGCACAGGCAGTGATCAAGAGTCAAAGCACAAGGGGCGGAGGCGTGAAGAGCATATTATTCCATGAGTTGAAATATTTGAATCCAAATATGCTGAATCGCTCATGTTAGTGTGGGGAAAAGAAGCTCATCTTAGAAGAGGAGCGGAATTGAGGTCAATATGGGCGCGGATTTGACTTCCGTACCCTAATCCTTGACCTCTTGCTTGACCTTTTAAATGAGAGATGGATAAATGGATCTCTCCAGGATCCATTTACTCATCTAGAGTTTAGTCCCACATCTACCAATTTGGAGATGTGGAGATTCAGTGGGGCTAGAAGGGGCAATCACTCACTTCTTTTCCTCTACCTTCACTTTATGCTAGAGAGTTCGACCGTTGAGGTCATAAATGGAAGAGCTCTTCCGAAATGCCGAGGGAACTGCTCATCTGTTAACGTAAGGGTATAAAAATTGTCGGATTTATAAACGGAAGATAAAAATGTCTTTCCATTATAGGATAGTAAACTGGAATTAGATCTTGGAAATGATTGACGGAAGCTCATCAAGACACTTTTCCCCTCCTATATCTATTGATCGTCGCAACACTAGATCTTCAACAACGTGGAAATTCTCGTATTATGTATGTACATGTTCCTGCAGCTCGGATGAGTATAGTAGTTTGAGCCGGAAAGTCTTCTCTTTTCTACGGAGTGGGCCCTTCTAGTGTGATCGGGAAGGACTACCTTAATAGTATGGATCGTCAACCACTTTCTACTGGGACTAGCTCGACCATCATCCGAAGGAAAGAATATTCGGATTTTGATAATAGTCTCGAAGTTGTCTGGCAACCGCACTCGGACCTTCTACACTTGACTCATAGCTTATACCGTATTCTCAAAAGCTACACAACCCATGGAACATAATACAACCCCAGGTGGCGAAGAGCCGACATCGAGATGCCAAACCTCCCCATGTGAACTCTTGGTGAAGTGGAAGGGGTGAAATCAATGTTTTATTAGCACTAGTGGCTACAAGAATATATTAGGACTTCTCCACTACTCTTTTTTTTAATCGAAAAAGAATTATATAAGGCGAAATAATTGGACTCAGAGTCCCGTAAAAGAAAGTAGTTTTTTTACGGGAAAGATGAATGCAAAAGGTACCCCACATGGGTCTTCCCCGAAAGCCCCCAGTCACTATGGTCAACAATGTAGAAAAAGTACCAATTTCTATATCGGTTCCAGAAGAGCGAAGAAAAAGGGGATGTTTTCACCATGATCTACTCCATATATATATAGCTCTAAGAAAGAAAGGACTTCTTATCCCGAGATTGATTTTTCTATAATCCATAGAACTACATAATTTGCTAATCATTTGATATTAGATTTTGATTTCACGGAAATTTATCTTGCGGGGTTGTCTCCCGCCCTACTCGGAGCGGGGAGGCTAGCAATGCGGCACTCTTGTGAGGATAGGCTTACCGGCCACTGGGAAAGGGCATGTGGGCATCGACTACTAGGTCAAATGCCTTATATATATTCCGCAAGTACCAGTCCTGACCCTAAAAAAACTAAGTTCGGAATCCCAGAGAAAACCAATAGACTATCAGCCTCTGAGGCGTTCTCCCGTAGTTTCATCCCGCTCCTTAGGGAGTAGGGTTCCACGTAAATCACATCTTGTTCATATTTCTTTATCATTATTTCGGTTACGCTTCCGCATTCCTATTTCTAACAATAATGAAATTGAGGAATTGATTATGACCAGCCACAAGCAAAAGTTTGTTTTTCTCAGTCACAATGGAGACTACTGATATTATCCTTAAGGCCATTATTATATGTGTTCCTACCATAAGAGTTTAGACAAGATTTAAAAGTTGGTGGATGGAAGCGATTCTTCCAAAATACAAGGCCTTGTTAAGAGCAAAGTTTCCTCCTGCTTTTTTAGAGCAAAACGATCGACTTTTTTGAAGCATATATTAGTTCTAACATTACTTCAAAGATTCACATAATCTCCATAATAGTAAATAGGGACGAAGGGGCTCCTTGGAAAGAGAAAAGCATGTCAACAACATATATCATTAGTGTGGGGGCCTCAGAGCCTCGCTCCGTCCCAGAGATTTTGATGTGCCACAATCCATTGCTCTGTCGACCAAGTAGGACAAAGATGCCATGACCACCATAAATAAAAGGAGGCTCAAGCGATTTCCCTAACCTAGACCTTAAGAAACCTTTAAGAACCCGTGAAGACACTCATCAAGTAGAGCTTAGAAGGTAGTAGTAGAAATGCAGTTAGTAATAGACAAAATCCTCGAACCTCATCATTTTTAAGCTTCCACTATTGAAGAGATGATCCATCGAGGAAGAAGCCCTTGGGAGGTCAATATTAAGCATGCCTTTTTATCTTTACTTTCACTCAAAACCTAGGGCAACTTCTAGAGCAAGAGGAATGCTATCATCAGTGGACCTTCCTTTCTTGAAGACTATTTGCTTGGATGTTTGATCAATTGGGAAAGGATCTCAACAAGTTTGCATGCAAGAAGCTTTGTAAATAATTTATATGTGTTATTAGGATGAGCCCACATTACATGTACCTTATTCGTGTATACTAAACTAAAAACATTAACAAAATACTTATATTACATATTATAATCATATTCTTGTTAATATACTCCCTAAAATAAGAACCAACTATTAACACTAAAATCTGCATAAAAATATGCAAATAAGAAAATCCAAAAAAGAATAGACAAAATAAGGATTATATATGTACATATATTGTATGAACAAAAGATACAAAATAAATAGATTGTAGATAATGTTTACTACCCCAACTCAGAGACCATGGTCCTAAACTTTTGTAAACTCAAGAAGTAGTAGGAGAATAAGGAAAGCCTCAAACGTAACATAATAACTTGCAAACAAAACTTATTATATTTGTATATAGCATATTCAAATACACTAATAACCATAATTCTTAATACTTATTTCATTTTGTCCTAATTCTTTTTCCATTGTGTACATAAAAATAAGAAGAAAATGGAAAATAAAGCAAGAATCTCAACTATCAAGAAGGGAACACAAACTATGAGTTACTAATCTAATAATAGTCCAATATTATATCCATTTTGATACAAATCCAAATTGATGAAACTAACCTTAAAACGTCATCTTATAGTAAATACTTAATTCTATAAATAATATGAAAATACCTAGATCAAATGTTTGAGTATTGAGCTTTTGGTGCCTTGTATCACATTCTTGAAAATACATGAAAACTTAAAAAAATTATACACATTTTATATTGATTCCAAATGACTAATTATTTATGTACCCTTTCCATTTTTTTAGAAAAATAAAAAAAATAAAAAATATAAGCCTAATATTTGTGTGTGTGTGTGTCTATCAATAGTAAGCAAATCTTACTTTAAATATGCCTAAGTTTAGGCTTCATATCTCATGCATACAAACTCTAATTCAAATATGCCCGTCTTTAAATTTCTAATATAAAATCATCTAAAAATCCTATAAATACATTAATGTTGACTAGAGCTTATTAGTAAAAATTAGGTTTTTGACCCCTACTTAAACTATTGTACATGATGAACATTACGTCCTTTTCTCTTGATTTTATTTTTGTGTCTCTTTATAAAATAAAATTGTTATTTAAAAATAAGAAAAACAAACATATTTGCAAAAAAAAATAATAAACAAAATATTCTATGTCATATATAGTACAATTAAATCTGTAAGTAACCTTTATCAAGTTCTATACTCTACATATGACAAAACCAAAAAATAAAAAAACTTAAATATACAAAAAATATTGTACAAACATAGTAAAACATAAATAGGTATACAATATTAACAACGAAACAAAATAAATGATGAACAATCTCAAAACCACACATATTTTACCTATAAATGTAAACCTAAATTTTTATATTTCAAAAGAATTTAAATTTGCAAAAGTTTTTTTTTCAAAAATTGTAGATCTCAAATGTTTGAACAAATTTCATATATGACTTTTTTGAATTGAGGGCATATACTACAAATTAGACATTTTACAAGTTTTAAGCATTTATGGATTTTTCTAAGCGCATCTTCTTTAACCTTAATCAACCTGAACTTGCTATGTGCACGAGGTACTGAGGTCCTTTTTATCCTACTTTATTGTCTACTCATGCTGCCTAACATCTTCATCTAACCGTCATTCAAAAGCTTGATCCATCACCTCTCGATCTGTAAGCTTCATCTACCACACACATTTAACCCCTTAAAACCTCGCCCAAAACCTCATCTGAGCCAATCTCCACTCTGCTAAACAAATTGGTTTGACCACCCTCTGCTAGTATTTTCTCAAGTGGTACAAGTTCTATGTGAGAACTAGAGACGCGACGAAACATGATGGTGCAAGAGAAAGGTCTTCATCATTCAACTTAATTTATTCTTGCGCTCCCATTTTTGTGGGTTAAGCTACCCTCTTTTCCTAGAGAGTCCACAATTGGTGATTCTAGCCCCAACCATGTTGTATGCATCCACTTTATATTCGAAGTCCTAGTACTTCAAATTCTTTCCAATTCGCATTCCATGTCAAACCATTTTATTCCCAAAGTTGAGTTTTGCATGGGAAGTACCCATTGCAATCATGTCATCTTCTTTGACAATATATGCCATTGCCAGCTACCCATCTCACCACTTGACCTCCTTGTGAGTCCAAGGTAGGGATGGGCATGGGCCGGGCTGGGCCGGGCCCTGAAGGGCCTAGGCCCAAGCCCATCTAATTATTTCGGGCCTTGGGCCGGGCCTAGGCCCGCAATTCTTCTTATTGTTCGGCCCAAGCCCAGGCCCGTCCCATTTCCTTTGGGTCGGGCTTGGGCCGGGCCGGCCCAAGACTAGACATGTTATGCGGATCTATACAAACATACCTTGAGCTCCTCATGATTAACTGTCACAAATTCCTCCTGCCAACACTCAATCCTTTCCTACTTCAAGAAATGTGACTACATGGATAATTTCTAGCCTGAAAAAACCCCTAGATTGAATATACCATCCTCCTCACATGTAATATAAGACACAAAACATTAACGAAAAAAATGGAGAATAATATTATATTACTTATGAAAAAAACATTGTAAAATTGTAAATCAATCTCTTCAATTGTAAAACAATGATGTTCTAGTGACAATACAATGTCAAAATTTCTAAAACCACCACATAATTAAATTTTAGTTGCTATCAAAAAATAAAAAAAGATTCTTCAACAATGATATACCTTATTGGAGCCTTGGAGGACAATACAACTTGGGGTTTTGGGAGTGGGCTTTGGGTTTCTCGTGCATGAGGGGTTAGGAGCCTATGGCATCAACCGTGTTTGGCATGATGGGAGGGAGCTGGCAGGGGACATATGTCCCTGACTAAGGCATGTGGGCCACATTTGGGCTGGGTCGTGGGTTTAATCTCAGGCCATATTACGGGCCACCACTCGGGCATATGTCGGGCCGGGCCTTGGGCCGGGTCGGGTTGCGCCATGCCAAGCCCGATCCCGGCCCAAAAAAATTTTGGGCCGATATTTTAGGGACAAGCCTGGCCCAATGTCCTCTTGGGCTTGGGTTGGGCCGGGCTTTTTGGGTCGGGCTTCGAGCTGGGTCGGGTCGGCCCAGCCCAATGCCCATCCCTAGTCCAAGGACATCCTCCACTTCCATTTTCACATAGATTTGGGGACTATAACTCCTTGATAACCCCACTTTGATTTTTTTGATAGAGACCCAATCTCACTGGCTATTTTTGAGCTCCATGGATGCCATTCAACATGCATTCCCTTCCAATCTTGTAAGAATAAGATGTTGTTGGCATTTGCACAAATTTTGTAGGTATTAAAGCTAATATGTATTGATCCTTGATTATAATTGCCCAGACATGGCTGCCATTCTTTGTTTAACTCTGTGTATGACTCCCTACGAAGTCCCAAAGCACTGAACATCATCATCAAACGTCAAGGGGAGGTCGTCAAGAAGTGGTCAAGCCATTACCGTAGATGTTAGCAGAGTGACGCCCAGTGCGTTGAAGGTCAGCATAGCCCTATCAAGCATAGTTGGGTTTGATCAAGAAAGAAGACATGGGAAGATGATGCATGTTCTTTTGCCCTCCGTACAAGATTGAGAAGGGGTAGAACTTTTGTTTTGAGGCCTCTACACTTTTTGGAGTTCACTTAAGTGGTCGTGCCAGCGGGCTTCTTTCAAAGCAAATTTACCTTGCTATTTAAATTTGAGCTTTTATTGCATTTCAATCTCCTTTTCCTATTATTTTCTATTTTGCACATTTCTTCTTATTCTTAACCAATATTTTATAGGAAAATTGTAATAAATATGTCCATTTTGAATATATTTTCCTTGGAATTTTGGGACTTCGTACCTATATTCAAGATTTTTTTTGCATGATTTCAATTATTTTGTCCAAAAACTCATTTAGGATTTTTTTAAATTACTAACACACCAACTATTATTCTACAAGTCACCCACATTACTAGAAACAAGCATATATTCAATGGTTGCAAGATGCTGCATATTATACTAATCGACCACATAAAAGGTGTCACAAAGTCATTCGACATAAATAGTTGTTGCGACAGTCAACCGTTAATCGCCGCACATAACACCTAGCGCAATCAGAGTAGCTATTGCGTATAGTCATCAAAGGTTGTGGCATGAGGTATTGTCTGCCATGAAAGTGAAGCTTACTTACAGCTGTTGGAAGACCATTTTACATTCTTTGATCTTTATTGCATTGGCTATTAACCTACTATAAATAAAATTAATGTTATTCACAATGGTTACATCCATAGTAAATGAATAAAAACAGATGTTGTTGCTCTTACATCGCAGCTACTATACCCCTTTTCGGTCCCACCATAATCCCCCAGGTGTGGGTAGAACCTGTAAAACAAGGGCTAAAATGTCCATGCATCACTCAAGAGCACTATGGCTCACAACTAAAGTAGCAACCACATTAATACAAACAACAAAACACAATGTTCAGTTAAAAGTGCATATAATTGTTTCTAAATCTATGACTATAACATACACAAATGCTCTGTACATAACATGATTAACTATAATATGCGACTAAAACTAAGTATGTTGAGCATCAACACCGATTGGGGGAGGATCATCGTTGTGGTTATGACGTGGAAGGGTGGAGTTGAACTGCATGTGCTCCTCCCATATAGCTATGCAATCAACCTATACATCTCCTACATCATTTGAGCTTTTTGCTGCATGGCATGTGTATTATGTTGCAAGACGTCTCACAACTGATCTTCCCTATCATGGCTCGATCAAAGTCTCGTCATAACTCCACAACAATCTGCTTTAGCTGATCAAACTCCTATTGCGACGGACCACCACATCATCCATACGAGCTTGCCTTAGTGGTAGATACCACCCAGTAGCACTCGTTCAAAATGTTGGGTTGAAGATGGGAAGACGTGGAGAAATGCCTCCTTGCGCAAAGCTATGCGGTCTCCAGGGCCTTGGTCGAAAGACGATTGGTTATAGATGAACTTGGTAATGCGACCTTACATACATTTGCAAACTATATGACTTAGATAACTATATTTTTATGTTTTAGTAAATCAATGATTGACTTGTGTGGCGCTCCGCATAGCTTTCATGAATGAAGAACTTGTTCCCTTCCTGATTGGGCTATGCCATCTCAAACAGACTAACTCAATCCAGCGTGTTCCCTGGCACGACCTATAAAAAAATACGACATTCACATATGGAGGCATGACACACCATGTTTTCTAAGATGCTAGTTTACATGAAATTTACATGTATGTATTTCAGTTGATCCAGACTTGTCCTCCTCAAGATGTAGGTATACTGCGCGCTTTATTTCTGCTAGTTTTGTTCATCTCCGAGTAACTCCGTAAATAAGAGAAGATAACATTATTTACATAACCATCAATTATCTTTTAAAGATTAGTTAATATCACCTTGAACTCATCACTGTCCAATACTGATTGGACACCTCCCACTTTGGGACACTGATTGGCCACCTATCACTTTGTTGGATGTCGATCTGAGGGTAGATTAGCTCTCAGTTCTTCCACATTCGTGGACCAGTCGTAATGATTAAAGTTTTTTGTATTAAGTTAATAATGACTGGAGGAAATCCTAACATATACTTAAAATAACAAAAGTATAACTTTTCACTTTGCACGGGTATCTCGATGCAACTTCACAGCCCGATGAAAGGTCCCTTCCTTGATCATCGTTGCCCTAGTCAAAAATATTTTGTATACCATGCATATAAATCAACTATATAAGAAATCCATATGGATCTTTTATGAGGTTGTAGTGCCCCTTCCGAGATATTGCTACCACTTTGCTAGCTACTCCAGTTTCTTGTAGGTATACTCAATTATTTTTATGAACTTACTAATTTAATTACAACCTGATCTTTAAGTCAATACCAGGTACATCAAATCATGTTTTACAAGATAATTTAACAACATAGACACAAGAAATCAAGATATCATAACTTCCCTTTCTATAGATAAAATCATCCATAGTTGTTGTTGTTTTCTCCTAGCCACACACATAAGAGATCCCAACATCTCTGCCAACAACATCATTGCTTCTTACTATTCTATCGCTGAAGTCAATACCACCAAGAGAACCATATAACATAACAGGTCCAAGACCAGATGCATACTTTAGAATTTTTATAAAAAGATACATTAAAAGAATTTGTAAAATAAACCTTCTTTGGATAATATTCTATCGAAAACAAGTTTGTTGAGATACGTGATGGTCTCGTAATGCAAAGCAATATTGCAGCTCGATTGTTTAAATAAAAAAAGGCATACACCATATTTATTACAATATATTGTGGTACATTTTATTTGATAAGCACAATGACACACAAACTTTGAACAAACTCGTAAAAGAGAAATCCCAAAACAATCATAACGCACTACATCAAAGCACATTCGTGGAAGGCTTATTTATCACCCTCGGCCATACCCAGATCCATAACCGGATCCATAGCCAGCTCCACCTCCTGTTCCACCTCCACCGCCTCCACCACCGCCGCTGCCACCGCCACCTCCTCCACGACCGCCACCATATCCCGAACCTAAACCGTAGCCAGATCCATATCCAGAACCTCCACCAATTCCACTACCTCCACCACCACCACCACCTCCTCCTCCTCCTCCGCCTCCACCTCCTCTCCCATCACCAAAACCAGATCCTGCACCATAACCAGATCCATATCCTGAACCACCACCGACGCCTCCGCCTCCACCTCCTCCACCTCCACCACCGCCGCCACCACCACCACGACCCCGACCATATCCACTTCCGGAACCACTACCAGAGCCTCCACCTAATCCACCGCCCCCTCCTCCACCACCACCTCCTCCTCCTCCACCTCCTCCACCCCCTCTTCCTCCACCTTGACCATATCCATATCCTGATCCAGAACCAGCACCACCACCAACACCACCACCTCCCCCTCCACCACCACCTCCTCCTCCACCTCCACGACCTCTCCCACCACCTGAACCGTATCCTGCACCATACCCTGAGCCGCTTCCATTGCCTCCACCTCCACCACCACCTCCTCCTCCACCGCCACCTCCTCCAGCACCACCACGACCACGTCCATATCCAGATCCATATCCACTTCCATAACCACTACCGGAGCCTCCGCCTAATCCACCTCCGCCGCCACCACCTCCACCACCACCACCACCTCCTCCTCCTCCTCGTCCTCCACCTTGACCATATCCATATCCCGATCCATAACCAACACCGCCGCCTACTCCACCACCTCCACCTCCTCCGCCACCTCTGCCACCACCTCCGCCTTCGCCACCTCCACCTCTACCAAACCCTCCACCAGAGCCATAGCCAGATCCAAAGCCGCCATTAGCACCGCCTCCTCCTCCACCACCGCCTCCACCACCACCCCCTGAATACTGAGTGAGAACTCTAACAGCTGAGGTCATACCCATGAGAAGCAGTACAAGAAAGGAGATAGAAACTATCTTTGATGTTGCCATCTCTCTTAGACTATTGAAGGACTAATCGGAACGATGTATGCAAACTATGGTAATGGTAGAGGCTATTTATATCCATCATAAACGAATAACAAAGGTAATGGTGATTGAGGAGTTATTGATTTTTTTCAAGAGTCCCACTTGATGAAAGATACCAAGTCAACTTATTGAGAAGATCGTACTCGATTTTTTTAAATTTCATCAAACAATTGAATGTGCTTGCTAGTTGGCTTTTCTTTGTGTTTGACCAAAACAATTCATAAAATATGAATACATGAAATGTGTAGGATGGGTATCGGTATAAAATAAACTTATTCAATGATGATATGCGCGCCACTAACTAATTATTCCATTTATTTTTTGTTGTTAAGTGAATGCGCTGCCTCCATGATGCATAACGTGGTGGCGATATGGAAAATCTCTAACTTATTATTTATTTGTAAAATTTTCCTGGTAAGTATTTATTTATTAATAACACCAAATGGGCTTGAGCTTGCCCCGCAATGTGTTTCCGGTATGTATTCATCTGTAAAAGGGTTTTCACAAAAGAAAATAGGACGCTATGTCA